>CAKALG010046310.1:16042-32289 GCA_916700815.1 Helicolenus hilgendorfi
GTGGCAAAAAAAAGTAAATACAATTGTGTAAGAGTTTATAAGAAAGTTTGAATATTAGGTGTATTAGGTGCCCTGTGGAGTTTTCTTGTTGTAAACAAACAGTTATGTTTACATTCCTTCTTTCTCACCAAAACATTGTATGTATCCTTAAAGAGGAACTACGTCCATTCTCAAAATCCATACATTTAATTCCTATGGTCTAAGACAGTCCAAATATATTAGTAAACATAAACAACTGTCACAAATCCAAACACCAAAAAGTGCTAGAACTCAAACTTGTGATGTCATAGGGTATAAAGTTTGGAAACGCTCCATAGACAATGAATAGGGAGAGATATACTAGATGACAGTGAGAGCACCCAGGGGAATATTCTGAGTATATGGGAACATTTTCTGTTTCACAACTGACATCACAACAATAGAATAAAGCTCATTTGGATATACAAAAAGAAAACAAACGTTCTGTTTGTCCACAAAATCAGCAGCTCCAGACTTTATACCCTATGGCGTCACACGTTTGAGACTTCCTTCTCTGGTTTCTGGCTTTGAGAGAGAGGAGCTCATGGTCACAAATATTGATTGAACTTCACTAGGCAATGGAAATAACATTTCTTAATTTGGGTGGTGTTTCCCTTTAACATTGTCGGGCTCACAATGGTGGGTATAAAAAAAAAAAAAAAATCAAAATTGGTGCAGCAGAACACATTCTACACATTCTTCCTCCTTGTCAAAACCCGGCGGCTACACTGTCCACAATGCAACTCGACCGCCAACAGTTCGGTCAGAGATTCAGGTGTGTTATGCTAGTCACGGCTAATAAAGCCTGGAGTAGAGATGAGGAGCGGGGCGACATAGGTCTGGTAAGCTCGCTTCTTTCTAACTCCAAACCCCCAGATTTATTTTATTCTAACTTGTAGTCTTGTAGTCTTGTTATCAGACTTCACACAGCTCCCTCTGGAGCCACAAAAGGCTTTATATAACTTTTATCACAAATGCAATAGTACTGCCCATGACCTGTAAACAACTCTTTGATGTGTAAAATCGGTTAGGTCTAAGAAACATCTAATAAATGAGAGCAATATGTAACTCTCAGGCCTTTATGAAACACTTAACTAATACATATATTTGCAAAGTGACTGTAGAGCTGATTGGGAGCCAGTGTTGTGATTTTAGAGTTGGTGTGTTTTCATCATTTTTCCCTGACCTTGTTTAAATCAATGCAGCCGTAATTTGAACAATGTAACAGTTAAAATCCAAGTGGATACAATAACGAAATGTGTTGATCTCCTTGGAAAGTTTTTTCACATTGTTTGGCCGTGCTGTATCGAGTTTATCAGCATTGTGTAGCTACACTTTGGTGGGACAACAAGAAGTGACATTGGGTGTTCTCGTCGTAGGCTCGTCAGCTGGTGAAGGATGGCTTCCTGGTGGAGGTGTCGGAAAGCTCCAGGAAGCTTCGGCACGTCTTCCTCTTCACAGATCTGCTGCTGTGTGCCAAGATGAAGAAGACGTCTGTGGGGTGAGTCCACTTCACCTCCCCACCCTCCCATCCACAGTATCATAACATTTAGGATTACCCTCTCTATGTTTCCATCTGTACGCCATTCATTTTGCCTTCCACATCAGCACGTCAACCCCTGACAGCGAAACAGAAAGGATGACACCGGCACTTTACACAATATCCTGTCACTCTTTCTGTTCCTGGCTCTACAAAGCAGGAGGGCTTTCTGAAGCCTCAACAAAGAGAAAGGCTAGCAGGCTTTTTGCCTCTGGTATTTTGGAGAGTGGAGGAGGAGAGAGCGAGGATGAAGGTGTTATTCAAGAAAATGTGTGTGCACAATCAGAAGGGTTGCGTGTTTCAGGAAGCAACCAGTTTGAGCTGGAGGCAAAGTGAAGAGAGGCGACACAAAACGGAGAGATTGTGGTCATGTGTGTGTGTGTGTGTGTGTGTGTGTGTGTGTGTGTGTGTGTGTGTGACAATGTGACACACGTCCATAGATTAAGTGTCACATTTACAAGATTGCATGTCGCTCGCCTTGTCAGCGTGGCGGCAGCCGTTAGCCTGATTGGATCTTATTTAGGTTGACATTTACAGTTTGTCTGTGTCATTTGCAGCCACTTGGAGGAACACGCAGTGTTGCCATAACTACCGGACCTGTAAATGAGACTATTATGGTCTAGATCATTATCTAAGCGTGCCGCCTACAGGCTGCACACACACAGTCAGAGCAGCGCAACCATCCAGAAACTCAGTCACCTTGGGTTAAGTCACTGAGGATCCTTAATCCCACTGTATCCTGTGATTTATCTCCGTTCAATCATTTTGGGATTAGTCATATTTACATTGACTTCGCTGCCACATCACCCACTTCCTGAATACATATTTAATCATTTTCTTTATGTATATTCCACCGTTGTTACTAAAGGGCTAGGAGATTGGATATGATGATGTATTCATATTCTATTCAGTTATGTGTCTACTTGAGCTTCAACCTTTTATTTGTTTATTAGAATCAAAATCAGGTTTATTGCCAAGTCGGTTTTCACACGTGTTTTGGTGCAAGAGGAAAAAAAAGAAAGAAAAAGTACCGCAAAGTCAAGAAACAAAAATCGAATAGAAAAAGAAAAATCAAATATTAATATATAGCAATATATAATAGAAAAAAAATACATTAAAATAGTACCTGTATGCAATATCTGCAAAGATGTGTGTAAGTGTGACTCAATCAGCTATAAGCAGTGCAAAGAGCGCACTAGAAAGAAAATGAATGCACGGTCTGTAAAACAAAAAGATTTCCCAAAAGACGAGAGAGCCTTGAGACACAAAGGGTTTGATAATGGAGGGGGTGAAGAGATCAGAGGCTCAGGAATGACTTCAAGGGGTGTAAAATGAATGTAGTTGGATGATAAAGAAATGAACAGCCCTTCTTTCCTGTGCTGCTGACAGCGAAATGCAGACCAGTAATTTTACATCTGTGTTCCTCCTTTTGGTATGAACCAGAAAATACACCTTTTCCCCTCTAAAACCATCCTGTGCACAGCCATCAGAAATGTACAATCATTTATTTTAGACTAAACTCGTTGATGCTCTTAAAGGGTAACTTCTGTATTTTTGAACCTGGACCCTCTTTTCCCATGTTTTTGTGTCTAAGTGACTAATGGGGACAACAATTTTTGAAATTGGTCCAGTGTTGAGGGATAACACTGTAACTGCAAGCGAGCAGCATCAATGTAACGTTACATCTACTAAAGTGTTTGTTTTTGCCACTGACAAGCTCAGATTGTTATTACAAGTGTCTGACATTATGGAAAGAACCCTACAGAGAAATTAAACCTTTTTCTGACCTTTCACTTGATCTTGGTCTGTTTGTTATTGTGTCCAGCTCCCGCTCAAGGAGAAGTCTCATTGTGAAATCTGAATATCCGCATACTCCAGCTCTAATAAATACGGGCGGCCATTAAATTCAAAGACCTCTTCCACATTGTCATGAAATCGTCTAAATATTCAGCCATGACATTGACAATCTTTTAGGTAACACTAAGCTACGCTTTCTGTACTCCAACACAACAAACTCTGCCCGGCTGCCACTCTGTTTCCACATTGGATTTATTCCACCGTTGTCTTCAACATGTCACCTCGCCAGATTTCAGAAGGTGACTTCTCCTCGAGCGAGACTCTTTCCATAATGTCAGACACTTATGACAACAATCAGAGCCTGTCTTGGCAAAAACAAGCACTATTAGTGGACGTAAATGACGGTGCCAGCTTGCCCCAATAGGATTGCATTGCAGCCCATGAGCAGCTGCTGTCTGCAGTGCTCTCCCGCAATACTGGACCAATTTCAGAAATTGTTGTTCCTATTAGTCAGTTAGACACAAAAACATGGGAGAATAGCTTGAAATACACAGAAGTTACCCTTTAAATGAAGATTTTAGTTTCCAGAGTGGATTCTCATTATCAAGCTGCTCAAATTGGCCTCCTGATGAAGGCTTCGCACCGGTAATGAGTTGACTGTGCAGCCCCCAGGAATGCTAATGAAAGCCTCATTAGTGACGACGCAAATCAATCTTCTCTCAGCCCTAGTGGAAGCAGCACTCTGCTGAGCATGCAACATTTTCATTCATCTAGCATCCTGTCAACATGAACATTATTCCTTATTTTGATGAGTTCAGATCAAAATTAGTCCTGAAGTCAAAGCAGTATGCTTTTGAATAGAAAAGAGTATGACCTTAAATTGTAGTCCTGTTTGTGTTGTATGTTTAACTTTTTATCGTGATGAGGTGTATCCATTATTCATGTCTTAACACCACAGCACAGTGACAAATCTAATCATCTCTTACTAGGAATATATTCATTATGGCATTTTTAAGCTTCCCTAAACGAACAGTGTAGCATTTAGTGGGATCTATTGGCAGAAATAGAATATGATATTAATAAATGTGTTTTCTTTAGTGTATAATCACCTGAAAATATGAATCATTGTGTTTTTGTTAGCTTAGAATGAGACATTTATATCTAGATATGGAGCGTGTCCTCTTCACGTAGCCGGCCGTCATGTTTTTACAGTAGCCCAGAATGGACAAACTGAACACTGGCTCTAGATAGGGCCATTCGCGTTTTCACCTTTTCGCGTTTTCGCGTCGGCCACCGTAGTTCTCCTACACTCTTTGCACATGGGAGAAGTTTCAGCTGGTTGCAATCTGCAACCTCACCGCTAGATCCTACACACTGTACTTCTAAATCATGACAGCTATATTTGGGCATATTTTGCATTTTTCATGTCTGGTAAACGGCCATCTGGACAGATTTAATTTGTTGGAACATTTTCTATTAATTCGTGGATGGAGTTACAATGATGTTTTTTCACTTAGCAGCTTATCTTTACAGCTTTTGGTGTCCTCAACTGATTTGGTGAAGGAGGAAGGATTTATTGTCTGATTCTTTGACTAACTGTGTTTCATATTCTCCTTCTGAATCCCTACATCCTCCCGTCCTTCCATCCTTTCCCTCTCTGTCCACCTGCAGTCGCCATCAGCAGTACGAGTGCAAGTGGTACATCCCCTTGGCGGACTTGACCTTCCAGACCCTGGACGACTCCGACTCTTGCCCCAGTATCCAGGTCCTACCGGAGCACGAGATCGAGGAGATGAAGATCAAGATCTCAGTCTTAAAGAATGAGATACAGAAAGAGAAGGTAATCCTGTTGGTTCTTACTAGCATGGGAAACTTTTTTTCTCTGAGCGGGATGTTCCAGGGTTCCTTAAATTAGCTGGGTTCCTATTGTTATAAGAAACGCAAACACATACAAGTGACTCAGGAGGGAAGTTTTGACTAATGTGTTCTGTGAAGCTTTGATAGCCATCTGCTGTTTTTATTTATAATGACCTACGCAGACTTTCATGGAAGACTCCCCCATATCTGTGATTCCTTACTGGAAACACGGCTCCTTCCTTTTAACTCAGTGCTTGTCACCCACATCATTGTTTGTCTTAGACTGGGTCATGGAAAGGTTTAATGTGTTTAATAAGAAAAAAGTGTCATCCAAAAATGTAAAAATAGATCTTCACACTGGGGAAAAACATGAAACTTAACCCTTTCTTATATAAAAGAAAAAGTCCCTCCTAATCCACATTGTTTTTCTGATTTGAATCTGTGATCAAAGTGTTGCATCACACTTATGCTGGCACATTTTTGCTATTCCATCAGCCCATCTTGTCTCTTCCTATCAGTGCTGAAACATTTGGTTAGTGACAGAAGTTAAAAAAAAAGATGCTAGAAGCCTCCAACAGTTCCCAGTGTGTACAGTAACACCCCCCCTACGCCCCTGGCTGAGACTCACCGAAGACTTCAGGAGCAGAGAGTTCCTGTTATTCCCCTCTCACGGCGTTAAACTCGCCCACCCGGGGCACAGCGAGTGACCACGGCTGGTATTTAGAGTCGGAGGAGGCCAGGGCAGTGAGAGATCCAGCTGATTGTATCCAGGCTCTGACTCACAGCTTCCTGCTGAGGGCTGGGAGGATGTGTGTATGTGTTTTCCTTCACTGCTGACAAGAAGCTGAATAATATAAAAAGACTCTTACAGCACACCGCTCATTTTCAAGGGCCTATCTACAGTCTTTTTCTTTGGAAAATAGGAAATATAAGCCAATACCATGCTGAGAAGAGTAATAGACATATTAGTCATAAAACGTTTAGTTCTCATTTTATTAGTTCACTATAAAATGGTGTGTAAACTAGACACAAAATCAATACCAACACCATGGTATTTTATCTGATAATATACTTATATTTATTCAGTGTAGTACTCTATCATATTGAAAGTTGTTCCTGTTGGATAACAACTTAAAATTTGTTTTCATTTCAGTATGTTTTTTATCATCCAGCATTCAACAGACCTCAGATGTGGATGCACAAATATTCGACTCACATTACAATCACGTTAGAGTCTCCTATTACAACTTGAGATAATAGAGAGTGGAGAAAAACTAACATTCATACAGATGTTGATAAGCCTCAGGAGACATACAAAACCAACTGTTAACTCAAAGAATCCCAAAATGTTTTTAGATATATTAAAATTAAAATATTAGGGCTGTCAATTGATTAAAATATTTAATCACAATGAATCGCACGATACGTCCATATTTAATGGCGATTAATCAAAAATGTATCAACATTTTTAATCTGTTAAAAATTTACCTTAAAGGGAGATTTGTCAAGTATTTAATACAATTTCAACATGGGAGTGGGCGAATATGCTGCTTTAATTGCTGTGAATTGGCAGCATTTAAAGCATGCCGAATTATCAATTAGCAGTTCATGATTGCAGCATACCCATGAATGTACAGACAGCTATCACTGAATTACTTTGATACCGAAGAAAACTTAAAAACAGCATGATTCTCATGCTAAGTGTATTTGTGGAAGTTTATTGGTAGATAGAGGTATTCATGGAAAGTGTAAGTCACGCTGAATCTAAAAATACGGTTTGTGTCATATCTATGTGTTTGAGTTATGACTCTGGGAAGGAGTTCAGAGTTGCCTCATGTATCTCCCTCCAGCCTCCCCTTCAACTCGTCAATTTTTAGAGGCTGTACGGCTGTATAGCAATGTTTGGTATTGTACTTGATAAATGTTTCTCTCTATCAGTTATAGTATCAGTTTCAGGACTAAATGAGATTCTGTATGTCTGTTTTCTTGTGTGTGTTTGCGTGTTTAGAAAGCACCGAAGGGTCAGAGTCGCGTGGAGCGCCTGAGGAAGAAGATGAACGAGCAGGAGTCGTGGCTGCTCTTGCACTCCCCCACCATCCCCTTCCGTATCCACAACAAACATGGAAAGGTAAAGTGTTAGTCCCATCCTGTCCACTCTCTGCATCCATGTAGCTGCAACGCTCAAGTCTCACCACTAGAGGGAGACATGTACCTTTCAAAAGAGTCCTCCGATGGATTAGATTTTTATTTTCAGAATAAAAATCTTGTCACAGTGTGAGATAATGTGACATTATGGCTTTGCTAGTAGTTTTAAGATACATTTCTGATTCTACTTTCTGTATAAAATTTGCAATACCAACAATTTCTTTCAATAATGATTTTAGAGCAGAGGAGATGTGTTTAACAGTGTTTTTTTCCGTGTGAATCTAGAGCTACCAGTTCCTCATCTCCTCCGATTACGAGAGGGCAGAGTGGAAGGAAAGCATCCAGAAACTCCAGAAGAAAGGTAACACTGGCCTTTGATATAAATGTCCTATTGGCCATTTCTGTCCTCAGACAACATTTTGTGCTTCATCTTAAAGTGGTTTAAAACCACTTTTTACTCACTGCACTGCAGAAAAATTGAAAGTTTGACCGTAGCTATGTGGTTGCTGTGTGTTTGTCAGATCTCCAGGCGTGTGTATTAAGTTCTGTGGAGCTCCAGGTCCTGACCAGCTCCTGTTTCAAACTCCGAACCGTCCACAACATTCCTGTCACGAGTAACAAAGACGGTAAGAAACACTCACATACAATATGTTCTTTATTCCTCTGTATGTTTCTCCTTTTTTTCCTCCCACAATCACAAACACACTAAGTCTCCTTCCTTTCCTCTCTGCTTTGAGTTTAAATTCACACAAAAGTGCCTATTACCCTCTCAGCAACAAAAAAAGCCACATACTGTAATGAGAGAGGGGGGCCTTGCAGGAGAGAATGTAGGTTACAATATGTTTCTCATCTAGCTCGTAGCAGTCGATGCCACGCAGTGTGCCGGGCGGCGGCAGCCTGAGCTGAGCTCCAAGCTCCTATATATGTTTGTTTTTGCTCCAGATCTCCACCTTGCACCACTTTCAGAGGCTGGTGGTGACATTAAAGCCATCTGGCCGACCTACTCTGATCTCCCACGAATGGCACGAGGGTTTCTGCTTTCACGTGCACACACAATACACAAGCTTATAGGCCACAGAGCTAGAGGGGTTTCAAGACACTGAAAGGCACGCTGTCTTGATCTTTCTCACATCGTACAGAAACATGTTTGCCTCCTATACAAGGGTATCTCTGTGCTACTGAGCCATTCTTTTGACATCCAATACCTTTAAAGTGATCAGAGGGATTCTTGTTTTTTTTATTTTTTATTTTGCATTCTGGTGAACTTTGATGGAAATTGGTCAGTTGCCAGCTGAACAGTTAAATATTGTACTGTGACCTTTTCTCTTTTTTTTTGTAAAGGGAGATTTTGTGCTCATGCTAATAATAACCTAGTTCCTCCTTCAATTATTCAAAATAAACTACCAATATAAAACACATCACCCCCAAGCTTTCGTATAAATTTGCAACATATTTACATTTATATATATGTTTCAGATTCTAAGTTTAAAGCTTACAATTACATATTACAATTGTCCAATACTACAATATAAATTAGAGCTGCAACGTTTAATCAATTAGTTGTCAACTATTAAATTAATCGCCAACTATTTTGATAATCGATTTATCAGTTCGAGTCATTCTTTGAGAAAAAAAGAAAACAAGTACAAATTCTCTAATTCCAGCTTCTTAAATGTGAATATTTTCTGAATATTTTCTGATTAAATAATGTTAACTGCTTTGACGGACTCCAGGAGGTTTTTACTTATATGTAAACCCACAGCTTTCTGCCATGTAACCATGTAACAGGTCCGTTATTTCGCTTCACGCTGTTGATTTTTCTTCCCAGGGAGGTGATATCCCTGTGTGTTAAAACAGAGCTCAGACTTTTGAGACTCTCCAAACATAAACACACACCTCAGTGACATGTGGAGCAGGAGCACAGCAGGGGTTTAAATGGAGACCAGCTGGGGAAGGAATGTTTCTCATAGCTGAGAGGATGGATGATATCGCAGAGACCCTTAAATACTCACCCTTTAATATGACTCCTTTGTTACAATAGGATTGTTATCAATGATCACATATTAGTTAATAGATCCTTACGATTTATTGTTCAAATTACATTATAATAATTGAAGGAAACAGATCTCAAGTTCTCTCTAAAAGCAGCACATAGGCCACCTCAAAGCTGAACTTCTGAACCGTCTCACTGTGAAACTCCCCTGTTGCTCCTCTTAGCCGCCTACAGTGGAGCTCCAAACAGTCCTCCATCACAGTTTATTTAGCAGGAAACAGCCAGGCTTCACAGTCCTCAACCAAAGCAAGAGTGCATCCCCTTCATGTGTCTGTGGGTGGGACAGGATGGGGGGGTACGTTAGGCCAACCGACAAACGTCCACCCACAAACCAACACTCCAGTGGCCAGCTCATTTGTTATGGCAGAAGACTGTGCTTGTTGATGTGAAGTCTGATACCGATCTGGCGAAAAAGGCTGTGATATGATAACATAAAATGGTAACTTGGTGTTGGAAGGGTGAGAACAGTTATTGGATGTTAATAATGATGTGTTTATCCACAGGTTTGGACCACCCAACCTGAAATGAATGAAAGCACACATGCCTCCCACACTGAGCAACTTTATGTTGATTATCTGTTTTCAAAAACTTGATATTAGACAAGAGACTGTTACAGCCTACAGTAGGTGATGTTTCACTGTCAGGGAAACAGAGGATGATACAGGGCAGCAATTGTTTTCTAACTGTACAAGTATTTCTCGGGTGTATGAGATCCGCAGCAGAAGTGTGATTGAAATGATGCAGTAGTGCTCAGTGGGCGATTGTCTTTTTCTTTCTGTCTTTCTTCTATCTGTTTATCTTTGCCCTGTTTTATGTATACAAACTCTGATTCTGAATGACTTTTAAATACACTGCGCTCCCATATTTACACAATGAACTGGACTCACTGTTCTATGTGCTCGTTTTCCAGATGAGGAGACTCCTGGCCTGTACGGCTTCCTGCATGTGATCGTCCACTCTGCCAAAGGATTCAAGGATTCAGCCAGTAAGTTGGCCAGAAACGGCATTGTTTTTTCACCACACTCGTGCACACACTCTGGCTCAGCATCCCCTCACACATAGCTGCTGTGCAGATACGTGTCTGCCAGCAAAACACATGATCCAGTCAATCACTGCAGTCTGCACATGCAGTTTCCATCATGGCACGGCACAATGCAGAGATGGCCAGATGGATGGATGGATGGATGGAGTAAGGGAGCATAGATGATAGGATAGAAAGAGAGAGACTCAGAGGAGAAATGGAAGCCACAGGGGAATTCCTGTGGTTGTTTTTATTTAGCAGACATCACAAAAACACTCACGGCACATAAAAGGGATAGAGAGATCATTTTGTAACTGAACTGTTTCAAACATAATGCCAGTTGTCTCTGATATTGCATACCTTAACACAAATGCTCCTTTGTACTGTACAACGATGTGTGCAGATACAGCTGTGTGTGTGTGTGGGTTTATTATCAGCCGAGTGCAGACGTGTCAGTAGTGGACAGCTGGTGCTGCGGTACTTTTTATACCCTGTTGAGCCGGTTCAAATATCAAATATCTGGAAAAGAGACAGAGATGAAGAAATGTGATTTCCTCCGTTACCATGACAGCCTTTGGAATACGAAAGCCGGCCCGCTAGAATTTCCCGGGTAATGGATTGGAAGGCTCTCTCCCCTGAAAGCTTGTTTGATCCCCGATGGAGTGCGGAGAGCTGAGGGGGTTTAGAAATGAAGAAAGTGTGTGTGTTGGTTTCATTGATACCGTTTGATGTCTGTGTGTTCAGTGAAGCGCATAGAGTTAGGGTGGTGGTAGTGGTAGTGTCGGGTAGATGATGTGTTGCTGTTGTCACTCTGGTGGTGCTGATGATGATGATGATGATGATGATGATGGCCGTTACTGAAGCGTTTATCCCTAAAATAAATGAATGTTACATACTCTGTTTTATTTCTGCAAAATAAAATAAAATAAAGTTAAGAAAAGATAATTATCAGGGTTGTAGTGGAGAGTGATGCACGTACATGATACGATACGACACGATACAATACGATATGACATGACATGACATGACACAACACGATATGACACGACAAGACAAGACAGGACACGACACAAAACGACACGACACGAAACGATAAAACACAATACGATACGACACAATACGATACGACACAATATGATACGACAACAATACGATACGGCACGACACGATATGACACAATACGATACGATACGATATGACACGACACGACACGACACGACACGATACGACATGACATGGCACGATACCACATGATACGATACAATACGGCACGACATGAAACGACACAATATGACAAGACAAGATATGACACGATACAATATACTTTATTGTCCCCTTAGGGAAATTTTTCTTGGGCTCAGTGTCACTGCATTAGACTAGTATACATACTGTACAATGTACAGTATACTATTCTAATGTTAAAATGTTAAAGTGCTTGGATTGCTCACACCACCTTGTGCCAGGTGAAGAGAAAAAAAAAACTCCTTTTGACTGTATCCAGTAAAAGAAGTGACAGATTGCAGTCGATTGCAGCAGACAGACAAGCCCGAGGCAGTCAGACAGCATGGACATCCCACAGTATTTATTGTGAACTGATAGATAAAAGACTGTAAAGTGTAATTATTATGTGCAGCTAAAGCCTTAGCATCAACTCCATAAATAGAATACTGAAGAATAGTTATGCTTTGGTTCAGTTTACACACCACAGTTCTTCATCCCTCCGTTCTTTGATACAGCTTTGTTCCAAACGTTGCTCTGCAATAGAGTCACATGCTGCTGCACCCACAGTGCACCACCGCTGCACCTGTGTTTTTAGGTTAGGAATTTGCTGTGTGGGTGATTGTGTTTTTATAAAAGTGTTAGTGTGTGTGTGCATGTGTGGGTAGTTAAGTGTTTATATGTGCTGCGCCCATGATGCTGAAATGAGCAAGTTTACCCAACCTTTTATCTACCACTACAGCTGTTCATCATCACATAAACATTTAACGTTAAGTCTAAAGAGTTTATTGAGGCTATTATCATGCAATTAATACATTTTGTTAATGCAAACCTTTTACTTTTACCCACTTACTACATTTACATTTTTCTACTAAATTATTTAATTGTCACTTCAGGCAAGTATTTTTTTTGTCTGCCACTTTTGAATTCTATGCGCTAAATGAAGGAATAACATTTTTAGATCTGATGTCATTCAATGTTGGATATATTTTACAATAAAAACATGCATGGTAAATTCCAGTGTTCAAATTACACCGCAGCTTCCAGGGGAGCCCTATTTTTCGTACTGTACTTTGTCATCTATAGTGGTTATTTGCATAAAATGATAATGATTACCACCAAAATGGAATGGATTGTTCGTTGTGCCACACCGCACCCCTCCAACGAATTTCATTCAAATCCATCGCAGACTTTTGAAGTAATCCTGCTAACAGACAAACAAACAAACAAACCAATGTCGGTGAAAACATAACCTCCTTCCTCAGCCTCCGGCCTTGACGGAGTTAATAAATATATCCCATAGATCTCAAGAGCTCGTACTTGACACTTCACTTCTTTGGGTCCTCAGTAATACACCCAGATGAACGGTTGTCGAGAAAATCGAATGACAAACAGACAGACAGAGACTCATTCCATTTTATTTAGATAGATGGATGTTTGTAGTATTTTTTGATACCCCTGTAGAGTCTTGATTATGAGACCCGTCCAGCACTGGCAGAATTTAGCATTTTTCTCATACACAGATATTTTGAAAACAGCTTGTCTAATTCCTTCCAATACCACAAATTACTAAAATTACACCGTTTCCCGCAGATGTAGCCCAATGATGGGATCAAATTTGCCTTTTTACGTAGATGTTGTGCGGCCATGTTGTTGTGTAATCCTGTGTGTGTGTGTGTGTTAGAGGTTCGATGTGGTTTCAGCTGTAATACTGATGTCTCTTTCACTGTGTCTGCTTTTGACATTTCTCGTTATGTCTCTGGCAAGCCATGTGCTCTGTACAAGGAATCTGAAGCAGTAAAAGTGTGTGTGTGTGTGTGTACAGCATGTGCATTCTGTTGATACATATGGTAATTATTACCATATCAGAATTTAAACGTGTAATGACTTGAAATAGTGGTCATTCAGTGGTTCGGATTGTGTAATCATCAACGATAATAGCCTCTTTTTCTTCCCGTTTTGATTGAAAAATCACATGAGCACGTACCAGAATATGTTATTGGAGCTGTGTTATGTATGTCACAACGATCCCCCCCCACCCCCAAGTGGAGAAGGGCTTTAAATTCAGCCCAGGGCGAAGTAGTCAAACTGGGTCACAGAGGAAGGAACCGGGAGTCGAGCATCTCCCAAAGAACACCGTTAGAATAAAAAAATCGGTGGAAAACATGTTCACTTTGTTCTTGGTTTATTTTGGAGTATATGTGAGTGTCAACAAGTGACACCGCCTATTGCTGCTGCAACCAGTGCTACATAGGAAGAGTGTGTACAGATCCAAAATGAACTGCAGCAAACTAAAAAGTTAAATTAAAGTGAGCACAGCTACTGTAATTAGTTGCATGAGTTTGTCCAACAACTAATAGTGGAATAATAGTGCAGTTGCTACTGGACAAAAGTAAGTTATATAACGGATTCCCTTTCAAACTAACAGTGCTTCTTACGCTTGAATCAAAACCAAAGTTTTCGTCATTGCCTCGCCACTGTTCCCATAAACACTAAAGACAAAACACTGCTGTAAGTGTTCATGTGTTCTCATGACTCTTGTGCTTTCTGCGTGTAATCAAATCCAGCCATGGCTTCATGCATTCCCAGTCATTGTTGCCATGTTTTTATTAGTTTTCTCCTTCTGGATTCCATGAAAACAATTTGATTATGCCTATTCCCTCCTTATTTCGTTCTCCTGAAGCCTTCAAGCCAAACATACAGACCAGACAGCTGGCGGCTGCGACTTATAGCGGTAGAGACACTGATTAGTTTAACTGATTATCACTTGTCTCCTGATTCTGTGAACCCGCAGTTTGACCCAGCGTTCAGCGCCGCCTCGGGCAAAGATTAGCCTCCTGTATAAAACACACACACACACCATGAGGGCTGCAGTCCTCAGTTAATTGAGATGGAAGAGGATGGTATTCATTAACCCCTGCATTTAGGGTCAGAGACCCCACGCTGACCAATTTATCCTCCTCATACTCTGAGCCCTGATGGTGACCTGCCAGGAAAATGCTAACTTTTGGAGTTCCTGGCCTCTTTTAGTGTGTCCTACTTCTCAAAGCCCTCCTGGATCCACTGCGAGGACACAAAAAGCCCTAAATATGCCCTCCCCGGCCTTGTTTGAATTTTAGGTCTGGGCACATGGACCCATTTCAGATGGAGAGGAAATCAACTTCCAGAGAAAAGTGGGAGCTGCTCAGGACTATGAATACTCTCTCCTCTGAGGGCTAGATGAAAGAAAGCGGTTTAAATCACAGTAGTGTCTGAGGCTTTGTCTAAAATCGCATACTACGCACTACATACTCAATATGTGTACTACCATTCAAAATACTTGAATGTATAAACAGTAGTATGTATCCTTTTGGACACACTGAGCAGTAATTTACATCATCACTTCTTGAGAGCCTCTTCAAAGAGTGTAGAAGCAAAGAGACCAAACTCCGGTGTTTTTTTGACAACAGCCGCTGCCGCCATTTTGGACTGAAAACGCTTATTATATTTAGATTAATTCATTGTTCAACACAGGGCATTTTTAGGTTGTAGCGGGCTCAGTTTTAAAGCTAGAGTGAAGATACTGGCATCATATGAAACTACAAAACCTAATAAATGCATTGATAGCAACCGTGTCATACTAGCTTGTTACAAATGGAGGCTAAATAACCCTCCAAACTTATGCTAAATTTTGGTGAAGAAAAACTGGCATGGACATTTCCAAAGGGTCCCTTGACCTCTGACCTCAAGATATGTGACTGAAAATGGATTCTATGGGTACCAACGAGTCTCCCCTTTACAGACATTCCCACTTTATGATAATCACATGCAATTTAGGGCAAGTCATAGTCAAGTCAGCACACTGACACACTGACAGCTGTTGTTACCTGTTGGGCTGCAGTTTGCCATGTTATGATTTGAGCATATTTTTTATGCTAAATAAGAAATACTTTTTTCTAAACACAACCAACAACTGTTTGTAGTCAAAAAAAGTGCCAAACTGCATTGCATCCGTTCGCTTCAGTAGAGACTAGCTGGATCAGTTTCGATACTTCAAAAACGATATCCCATCTCTTCACTGCAACAGACTCTGACAGGTAGTTTGTGTATTCCGGGGATGTCGGATGTCAAAGCAGCGGTGAAGGCCTTCGGAAGCGTACGATAACTGCTTCATTTTTATAAATATCCCCCAGATGGTCACACTGAATTCCTCTTTGCCGAACTTCCCTCGTACCACCAGCGCTAATCTCTTCCTCACTGGGAGTAATTATGCCAGAGCCTTTCAGGATGCTGAGACAACAAACAAAGAAGGAATGAAACCAGATGGAATGACGTTCCATTATACTGTATGGTCCTGTTAGCGATGGTTAAACGGCTACGTATGTGAATGTTCGCTCCAGTCAGTCGTAGCTCACCCAGGTGGTATCTCTCCTTAACCAAAGCACAGGTCAGGCTGTTGTTTTTGGATGTTGCTGGTGTGTGAACACATTCTCTGTCATTCTGCGAGTGTTTTATATGTATATGAGATTCAACCAGCCCCGCCGCCTCTGTCTCTGTGACTCTCCTGGCGAGAAAGGTCGAGCAGTACATCCATCCATCATGCTGTCAGATGGGGGTTA
>CAKALG010046311.1:0-16751 GCA_916700815.1 Helicolenus hilgendorfi
GAAATGTGAAAATGAATGTGTAGTTTATTAGGTTTGGCTGCTGATTAATGGCGATGGATAGACAAAAAAAAGAACAGGTTCAACTTTTATGCTAAATAATCACAGGTATACTGCCATCGTTCAAGAAATCTACATTCAAATGCATTAATGGTTGTCATTACAGTTGTTCTGATACCCATACCAGTTCAGAATGAAGCAAGATTTCTTTTTTTTTAGCTGGTTCTAAAACAGTGTTATTTGTGTGCAAACAGGATTGGCATAGTCTCTTAACCTGCTTATAATATAGCTACCATATTGACCTTGATTGTGAGACACCCCCTTTTTTTCAAGATTCAAATCTTGGAATTAAATCTGACCAGAATGCACCAGTAACAACACCACCATCTGACTGCCATTAACATTACTATCATTTGAAGGCCGTTGCGGGTTTCAGTTTTTAAGATAGAGGACATCTGTCTTCAGTGTTCAGTCGAACTTAGCTCCGCCCTCTTGTCTCACTTCTGGTTGCAAAAAACCAAGATGGCGACGACCAAAATGCCGAACTCGAGGCTTCAAAGCGGCAGTCCACAAACCAATGGGTGACATTATGGTGACTATGTCCACTTCTTATAAACAGTGTATGGTTGTCATGTGTAAATTCTGACACAAATAACAGCTGTGGCTCATGGTTGTTATGTCACTAATGTGTTGCTTTGCTGAAGGCAGTGAAGCTTAGTGTAAATCCAATCTATGTGAAACACTGAAACTATTTGGCCGCTGGGCAGAACCATCATCACCGTAGTCAGAAATGCCACGGCTAGACATAATAAACTAGATAACTGTGCTCCCTGGAGCCAACAAGACACTCAATATGAGACAGCAGTGAAGAGTGACAGCGCTGTGAAACTAAACTAGACAGGTGCCATTGCAATACACACATGTATAACCACCAACATCTGTAGAAGATGCTTAAGAAGACCAGATCTGCTGACCCTACTCCTCTCACGGCTGTTTGAAGGCCGTTTTTTGTTGAGTAGTTGCTTTCCTGCCTGGGAATGCACACAAACAATAGACAAGTGGGACCCTCGCAGGATCCTTAATACAATTTCACTTCACCCTCAGTAATAAATACATAAGTACATAAGTGTTCTTGCCGCCATCTATTGTTAAAGGGCTTGAATTGGCCTTGTCTAACGTCATAAGAAATGACTTTATTATCCTCAAGTAAAACCTCAGGGACCTTTGTGGGAAAATATTTTTTAGACTGCCATGGAGTAAATGGATCACAAAACATGAGATGCTATCATGAAGTGTCAGACTGAGTAAGTGACAGTGATGGACTAGATGGTCCTGCCCATCGTTGGCGAGGTTTGGGGTAATTAATCAAAGCTGTATGACGCCATATCAAAGTAAACATTTGTTTCCAGTCAAAGACGTCGAAGGCAAATGGTTCAATGTGTCCCGAATAATTCACAAAGACACAATTTAGTGACTGGTTACATAAAACAGAAAAGGGTTAACTACAAAACAGACAGTTTTGGACTTAATTAATTCTATAGCTTCTCTAGTTTTGTAGTCTGTGCTAGGCAAAGAGACATTTTGTATTTACCTTTTTTATATTTTTACCTTGATCACAGTAAATACTTGGCAATTTTGTGAAGTCAAGAATACACATGAACAGTAGTGTCTCTACTACCTCAAAAAACCCCATCTCAGACTGAGCCATGAACTTGAAAAACACTGTACAAAAGGCAAATAATCTGGCAGACAACAACAGAAATATGGCCAAGCAGACATGACTCATAAGAAATCTGTCTTAAAATGGAGAAGTTGCTTTGATACTTCCTTCTAAAAAATCCCTCTTGTCTTATAAATAAGGTTCAGACTTGAAACCGAACCCTCTCATGCAATAATACCGAACAAAACACCATTAGAACCTGAGCTGTACAGTACATTGTCTAAATCTTTTTGTAGGCAAACATTATGGAAAATTATACAGAAAGTAGCCAGCGAGAGACGTGGACAATCATATTAAAATCTAAAGCATACATTTTTATCTAACATCTGACTCCAGCTAAATGCCGGAATTAAATACGAGGCCTCCAAGCGGCAGCATTACAGAAGCACAAGTGGTTCTGTGCACAAATCGCAGTTAACGGGTGACTTTTAAAGCTTCAGCAGGCAGAATTGTTTTGGCATCATTGTGGCAAAAATTCCATAATGACCTTTCAGCATATTATAACTCAAGTGTTCTGAGAGAAAACTAGACTTCTAGACCTCCTCATGGCTCTGTTTTCAGGCTTTAAAAAATGTAGTCCGTGATGGGAGACTTTGGCCAATCACAGGTCATTTCAGAGAGAGAGAGAGCGTTCCTATTGGCTGTGCTGCGGCTGGTGGGCGGTGCTTGGTATTTCCTCGACAGATGTCAACATGGCTGCAGGGTCGCAAACTTTCTCATTTTACAGCTAAACAGTACACTATAAGATAATAGGCATTACAGTAACAGAATATCGATTCATATTTGATCAGCGCTGCCTAGTTTGACCGTTTGATCGGAGTTCGCGAGGGATTGACCCGTGGCTCTCATAGTCGGAAGCTGGACAGCAGACCCCAGATCAGCTCTGACTGGTTGTTTTCCTGTGGTGTGGTGGGCGGTGCTTGGTATTTCCTCGACAGATGTCAACATGGCTGCAGGGTCGCAAACTTTCTCATTTTACAGCTAAACAGTACACTATAAGATAATAGGCATTACAGTAACAGAATATCGATTCATATTTGATCAGCGCTGCCTAGTTTGACCGTTTGATCGGAGTTCGCGAGGGATTGACCCGTGGCTCTCATAGTCGGAAGCTGGACAGCAGACCCCAGATCAGCTCTGACTGGTTGTTTTCCTGTGGTGTGTGAAATCTTGCAGATGCCATTAGGAGCAACGGAGGACACAGAGGCACATGATTTTTTTCAGATTACCTGTTTCATTTACTACCGTCAGGATATAATGATCGTTTTATAAAAATAACTTTTTTTAATCTTTAATCATATTTGCGCCAATCTCGCCTACTGCTGCTTTAATAGCTACAGTGTGTGTGTGTGTGTGTGTGTGTGTGTGTGTGTGTGTGTGTGTGTGTGTGAGCGCATCAGGATGGTTTCGAAGGGTACAAATCTGCAATATGATTGGAACAATGAAGAAACGCACTGACTCAAATGATTGTAAATTCTGCAGACGGAGAAGAGTCGTGATTCAGGTTGGACGGTGTAGAAATGAGCTGCTGTCAGGGTCTCCAAGCCAAACTACAGACGCCTGCATGAGTCAGTGTTTGTGCAGCGTGTGAAGCTCTAGCGGTCCACACATCAAGCTCTGGGTAAAATTGATACATCAGTCCATCCATCCCTGACCAGAACACATCTGCTGCTCTCTGCTCACCAGTCGTCTCAGTGCTGGCAAGTCAGGCAGGCATCTTAAATCATTCCAGAGATTTACAGAGTCCTCCCCTTTGTTTCAACTTGCCATGTGTTTCTCTTCTTTCTCCTCCAACTCTGAAACTCTGTTGTCTCCTCTTCCCTCCTCTGTCTTTCACCCGTCTCACTCCCATCGTCTGTTTCACCTCTCGTCTATCCTCACATCCCCTCCTACAGCTAACTGTTAACATTTCTATACTGCCAAACTGAAAATATTGATTGCATATGAAGCAATGCGGAGACAGAAATAAATATCAGTTACAGGAACGACAGACTTTTGGGCTGCAAGGAAGGAATGCTACGAAGAGAAGTGGAGCAAACGTTGACAGAGAAACTATCCACTGGATTGCTGCTGCACACAAGAGACTACATGTGTATGTGTACCTGCTTCGTAGGACAAAGACAAAAACAAAGAAATGGAGTGCAAGTGTTTGTGAATGTGAGGCAGAGAGGGGAGGAGCATGGGTAAACTTTTGCATGTGTGGTGAGACATATGGCCACCATTACTGGCTCTTGCTTTATGGAGGATATTGTCCTATTCTGTTCTCACTCTCTCTTCTACATTGGGAGACTCAACGGCCTGCAAACTGAAGTCAACACCAGCAGGATACTTTTTAGTAGCCTCGCTAACTTGTCTACTTGCACTATAAGAAGTGAAAGGAAAAGTTTTTGGGAAATACACTTATTTGCTTTCTTGCAGAGAGTTAGATGAGAACATTGATAATATTCAGATGTCGGTACGCTAAGTATGAAGCTACTGCCAGCAGCTGGCTAAATTAGCTTAGAGCAAAGACAGGAAACAGGGGAAACAGCTAGCCTGGCTCTGTTCAACCATGGATGTACTATAAAAACTAGATGCTGGGCCATCAAGATGGCGCCTATTCATTCCAATGAGGATTGCTCGCCTGGCGCCAAAAAGGTTTTCTTTTTTCTGGGTTTACTTCAGGGATAGCCTGTAGACTTTATATTGTGATAACGTCACAGTTTTGCAAAACTCTTCTCTGCTTGAGGAAAGTTTTACAAATATAAAACATACATGGATCAAAAATTCAGAATAGAAAGAGTCATAATCAACCTTGTTTGCAGTTCGTGGTGTCATATCAACAGTTTTACAGACGTGTCTTTTACAATGGTGGTCTTGGGGGAAAATGCTTTTTGGGCCGCAGTGGAATTCCTTTGTTGCAATTTGTGGCTACTGGAAAAAATGGAAGCAAGCCTGAGCAGCGGCACCAAATCCAGGTCTTATTGTACATCCATGTAACAAATCCACCTACCAGCACCTGTAAAGATCCTGAATTAACATGTTGTATCTTCCGTACAAAAATATAAATGTGAAAGCAACAATTTGCCGTTTTATAGATTGGAAATGTCAGATAATGAAGAGGAAACAGCTTTCGTAAAACGATGAAAAAAAAAGATTAAAATACCGACTGAATCTGCCCGACGACCTATCCTAATCTTAACCATTCGAGGTCATTGCCTAAACTTAACCATCTCAAGAGTTTCGCAACTTCAGAATCAGAACTTGTGGGTTACCTTCCAGACACGACCACCGTGCAGGTCGTACTGGTCTGTCAAGAGTCTCCCCTCTAATACTCACACATATGCAGACACACATTTACAACTTTTTGTTTCCTTTTCTTGAGAAAACTGCATATTTTCATCTTCGTAGGCCTCTAAAATGGAAAAACATCCCTCTCTGGTTAAACTGCTCTGACATACGTAACCCGTTCTTGGAGGCTACAAGCAGATATTGCCTGATTTTTAGGGGCCACACGCCAATAAAAGGTTGTGAGTGACTGCTCTAGTTCCTGAGGTCTCGGTCCATCGGTGCTGAGAGACATGTATGGAAATCATCAGGGAGGTTGTGCAAATACGTGCAGTACATGCTGGCTTATTAAGTTGTCTCTGCGTGTATACAGCATTGCAAAAGACTCCAACTATTACTCATTAAAAACATACAGCATGTCCATGCCAACACAGTCACTCTGCCACC
This sequence comes from Helicolenus hilgendorfi, assembly GCA_916700815.1. NCBI lineage: Eukaryota > Metazoa > Chordata > Actinopteri > Perciformes > Sebastidae > Helicolenus > Helicolenus hilgendorfi. The sequence goes on from CAKALG010046311.1 coordinate 5,432, forward strand.
ACATGCCAGCAACAATGCTGTCTGTGTTTAATGATAAATGAGGCAAACAGACTCAAACATTTAATATTTTTTTGGGGATGAATCACTGGATGCAAACCCAACAATGCCCAAAAACCACAATCATGGCATGACAAAAGGGAAACAGACAGACAAGCAGGGAGGCAGAGACAGAGAGAGACACTTATTGTTGTAAACAGATGGAGAGCAAAGCTGATGGGAGGTAATTCAATGCAAAGAAGGACAGAAGAAAGTGAGGGATGCACAGAGGGAGACAGAAAAAACATCCGCAGCCCAGCCAGAGAGACAGGAACATCCTGGTCCACTCACACACACACACAGGACACACTGTCTACGAGTCTGTCTGCGTCGGTATGAGGCTGTATTAGTGTGTAAGCACACAGGCATGCATGTGCGTATGAGAGGTGCAGAGCTTGGGCAGCTGTTGCTGCTGGAGCCACAGCTGGTTCGGCTATCAGCAGAGAAAGGACCAGAGGGGATGAGAAGAAAAGAGGAGGAGGTACGGGAGGAGGAGGAGGAGGAGGAGGAATCAGTGAGGAGATACCTGTCCCTACGGAGAGGCTTTAGGAACTGGGAGAAAGAAGAAGAAAAGGGCTGAGATGACAGGAAGAGGGACTGAGAGCAGAACAAGGAGGCAGTTTGGTCCCGTTGGATCAGATCTGGGAACAGACTGTGATGTGAAGGTACAAACAGTCAGCTACACTCATCGTTTCAGCATTTTCCCAGACGCTGGTCCAAGGACACAGTGGTGGAGCAGACAAAACAAATCTCTCAATCTGTGTCTGTTTTTCCTTTTTTGCCCCCCCATGGTCGTATTTTGTTCCAACCAGTAAAAGTTTGTGTTCTTTTCCAAATGGCACGAGATGAGATGTCAGTGTGAAAATACGATTGTTTTTGTTCAAACCTCAATGGCTGACTGTTTGGAAACACATGGGACTTGTATCTGGCAATGGCGACCCTACGTCGTTTGCCAAAAGTAATAAAAATACCTGATATCATCAGTGTCCGAAAGGAAGCTCGTAACTCCCAAAAAGTCACCCTTTCAGATATTTCAGAGAAGAAAGAAGAGAGTTATTATCAATAGCACAGAGACCTAGGCCAAGTTTATGTTGAGGGATATTTCAAGCAAAAAATTCTCTTTGATATTCACTGGGAACTATTCAATCATTCGTCAAAGATCCCCCCCTGATTTTAAGGGGCCAAAAGCCAAAAAAGTTTGTGAGTCATTGCTCTATTTCCCGATGTCTCACTCCATCTGCGCTAAGGGACATGCATAGCAGTCAAAAATACCATTCGATAATCGAAAAACAGTGTGTAGAGTCGGCACATTTTTAAATCTAACTCGATGAATTAAGGGTTTATTTCAACCAAATTGCTGGAACAGTGAAAAGACTAAACAAGACGGTTTTGGTGAGTTTTATTTCTTTTCTGTTGAATTTGAATGAAGTGTGTTTTACGATGCTCTGAACACATCTCCCAGCTGAAACTACAGGGGGCGTCGCACCACACGGCACACACGCTGACCAAAAAGAGCTGAACTGAACGTGCCACACACGTTTTACCGGCAGCCTGCGACGGTGAAAACAGGGGAAAACATTTTTTTAAGACAAGACGATAGTCGCATAATTTAATAATTCAATTTTTGATCATTTAATTTGAATATCATGACCCATCGCTTTTAGCATATTGATGCAACCATAAGGCTTGCTAGAAGCTTATTTTAAAAGGAAGAGCTATATATTAATTAATATTTTAAGAAATATGCTCATTGACTTTCTTGCCGAGAGTTAGATGAGAAGACACCGCTCTCATGTCTGTACAGTAAATATGAATCTAGAAACAGTTAGCTTAGCTTAGCACAATGACTGGAAACACACAAAACCTGCCTACCAGCACCTCTAATGCTCACTAATTAACACATAAAATCTGTTTTATTTAATCTGTACAAAAACAGGAGTATAAAAAAGACCATTAGCCATTTTGCAGGGGGTTATGTTATGGGTTGCCAGGAAGTTACTGAGACGGTTACTGAACCCAATATAAAAACGATACAGCATGTTCTTTAGATAAAACACAAGCGTCCCACTGTCAGAGATGGAGGTTATCCTGGCGTTCTCCCTCAGTAGGCCCCTGTGTCTGGATCCCCCCACATAACTGGGAATCCACTACTTGGGAATGCAGCATTCCTGAAGAGGTTGTTAACATTCCTACTCTGAACTTATTGAATCAGCACAGTACAGCTGGCTCCGCTTGCCACGGCATGCAGAGATGGATGTGCTGTGTTTGTGTTGCGCGGTGAGAAGACGATGCCGTATGTGTGTGTGTGTGTGAGTACAAAACAGAGACTGAGTGTTTCAATGAAAGTGAAGACAGGAGCACCTCAGTGTATATGAAAGAAGCTTTCACATTCCCAACCCTTTCCATACATATGGTAAGATTCTTCATACTCCAATGATGGCAATAAAATGTGTCTAACACATTAACTTTCCACTCTAGTGACACTGGTGTCCACTGGTGGAGTTCATTTCCTTCAATTCCTGGCCACAAAGTATGGTCTCACCCACACAAATTTGCAATACAAAATGCAAAAAAAGTGTATTAAAGATTGTTTTTTTACTCACTAACACATGTAATCTGGTCAACGCACATACTATTACTGTAACTGCTGTACATGAGCCCTGCGCTAGGCCCATCAGGATCAGCCTAAAGAGCACATTGTGCTTCATCTAGTCCAGATTTTTGCAAAGAGAATATTTTTTTCGACACCATAAAGATGTTTCAGGAGGCAGAGCGTACATACTCACAGCAGAGACGTCATATGTTTATCAGGCCATCGTGATTCTAGTCACACCAGAGTAAACACAGACCATTTTAGGGGCACTGGGCAGATTCTAACTTGTACATGTTAGAAAAATGGTTGTACTCTTGATCCCTGTTTAAGATACTTTGCTGAGGTTTGCTGAGGTTTTTCAATTTGTTGACTCCCATCAAGTACAAACTATGAAAATAAGTGGGGAAAAAAGACAGAGATTAAGACTAAACTTGAGACAGCACTTTGTCTCACTGTCCAGATAGTACTGTCTCTTATCTTGGAAGAGTCAAACAGCCGGCGTCCATCAATGGATCTGAGGGAAGCCCTGAACTGGTGCCCAGTCTGGATCCTCTACTGACTGAGTTACAGTGCCAACAGAGACAACCCACTCGTTAACCTGAATCTGAATCCAGACTGCCTTTCAACACTTCTCACCTCCAGTTTACATAAAAACACACTCATTATCTTGTCATGTTTCATGTCTTTCTAACTCCACAACCTCAGATTTTTTTTTTTCATTTTTGAACTTCTTCACACACAACCAAGTTAAAAGTAAAATCAAAAGTTTAACATAAAAATGCTGTTGCAGTGTACTTATTATTTTGTTATTTTCCCTCTTTTAAAGTCACCAGAATGCAGGAAACAAAGTCAAATGTTTCTGGAGGAGCCCCAGACCCCCCACTTTGGTTTTGAAATCCTCCCTTTTTTTAAGGTCTCAAGCTTGGCAACTAAGTATGCTGTAAACACACATAAAGTGAAAAACACTGATACAAAGGCTCCATTAGAGGAAAACGCAGACATGCACACATTCAGCGGGGAACTGGGAGAGCCGGTCATCTCACCCCGGCTGCTTATCATCTACATGTCGTCACTGTGCGTTCTGTTCTCTGTTCACTGGAGGAGAAGTGACGGTACGTCCAGCTCACGGACTGACATCAGAATACCAAGTACAGAGAGACAAAAAGCCTCTCAGCCTGACAGATGAGATAAAGACATGGTGGTGTGAATGACGTCAGTGCCACTGGTTTGGTTTCACTATACAGGAGTGAAGTCATACCTAGCAGACGTAGCAGAGAGCTGGCAGACAGTTGGACTTATCATCACAGGAAAAGCAAAGGTGTAACTAATAAAATTAACTATGACTCTGTTCTAGCCATTACTAATTTTATTATTTACACTTTTTACTAGTGTGACAAAGGCGCATTAGTCACGTTCTGTCAACACTAATTAGCCTAATGACAAATCCAGGCAAATCCCAGGTGAGTTTCTTTCTACACTTTTTTCTCTTGGTGTGATGAAACAAGGAAAGAATAAAGAATATAAATAAAGAAACATAGGAGCAATTCAGAGCAACTGATGACATTTCTAAGGGCTGATAGCAAGGCCTCATTCATAATTAACACAGATTAAACTACAAATTCACAATTATGAGCTTTCTATACCTTTATAGTAATAGTTCAAGATTTTGAGAAAGTCTTAACTAAGCTAACCGACTCCTGGGAGAGTGGCATCAATCTTCTCAGCTAATTCTTGGCAAGACAGTGAATGTGTAACCTGACCTGCCAGATGGTTTGTTACGCAGAATCATCTGAGGAGTCGTCATTGTAAACCATTTAGAAAAGGGCAAGTACTTTTAAAAAAATACTTGGCAAGTGATCGGATGAACCATCTGTTAATCAATCTCTTGCTGAAGCCAGTCGGGAGAAGAGCGAAAACATGTTTTCCATCTCTTTGTTCAATGAAGCAATACTCTCCAGTTCGGATATAACTGATGCTACTGCAGCTACGCTAACGTCTTTAAAGCTGAAGTGGGCGAGAATGGAGCAAATGGGATTTAAAAAAAGTTATTTTTATAAAACGGTCGCTATATCCTGACAGTAGTACATGAAACAGATAACCTGAAAAAAACATGTGCCTCTGTGTCCTCCAGTCCTTCTAATGGCATCTGCAAGATTTCACAGACCGGAGGAAAACAACCAGTCAGAGCTGATCTGGAGTCTGCTGTCCAACAACCGTCTATGAGAGCCGGCTGTCAATCATTCGCAAACTCCGACCAAGCGGTCAAACTAGGCAGCGCTGATCAAATATGAATCAATATTATGTTACGTTAATGCCTATTTTTCACCTCAAATGTTTTCAGAATCATCTTGGCTGCAACAAATGTAAGGTGGACGTGAATCAGACACTTGTGTGCTCTTTTACTGTATGCAAGGTATATGCATAGCCAAGGGACTGCATGAATAAGCACGCATTTATAAAATGCGATTTGGCTCGGCTGGGTTATAGCTCGACAACTCAACAAATCCGAAATGAAACGTATATTCCTTCGTGTGAGACACATGAAGAGGGAAAGCATAAACGAAAGGTAGATAACATACATTGTTTTTTAACTCAAATTCAAACACAACTAAATCACGAGTAAGGAGCTGAGTTGTATTTTGAGCAGAATCCAAAGTAATTCATCATTTGTCATAAAGTATGACTGTGGAGCTGGCGTGGCTGCAAAGTGCATTGAAGACATTTTCTCAATGGATGTGAAGTGGACTGCTTTGACAGCAGCAGGCCAGGCAGGGCAATGAGAGGTGGCCTTTCATCCTCGCTAGCTGTTAGCTTTGGCAGAGAGACAGCAGCTCTCAGCCGGCCTTCCTGCCGGCCTGTAAACTGGGAGAGGACGGAGTGAAGGGGAGAGGGGTGAGAAATTAAACAGAGGGGAATACAAAACCTTGCACTAGGATAATAAATGGTATCATATTGTATTGTAGCACATAAAACCAAGCAGGAATAAGTGCATAAAGACCACTGTTTCCTCCGTTTTCTCCCTTGAAAAGAGAATAATGTGTCTTTGAGGTCTAACAGGAGAAGCAGAGGTGCTGGAGCAGGTGGGCAGACAGATATGCAGACAGGCAGGTAGTGACTCAGACAGGAAGTTACACAAGCCAACAGATGCAGGCGGCGAGGCAGACACACTTGCATATAAGGAGGCCGCAGACAGATGAGAGAAATGGATTTTTTTTTTTCGTGTGGCTGGTATTCTGCTGAATAGCTGTAGTGGTATCCATGGCAACGTGGCTTTGGCATAATGCTGGGATTGACATGAGACAGAGAGGGATACCAAGTCCAGCTGGGTGCAGCGTGCACCTACAGGCGATATATATCAGGATTTATCTTGTATCATAAGTGATCGCCACAAGAAGTTGCTGTGTGTGTCACTGCCAGCTAGATTCCCACTGAAAAACTGTGCATCATTACACTGGTTAGTTTGGATAAACATCTGGTTAGCTGGTTCTTAATGCCAGCTGAAAGTTGTACCGTATAGCAATTACCTTGTCATTAATATGGCCTCACCCAATTTTACCATCCTGCTCTCATCCACTAACATGATATCTAGTTTGCCGTCGACTGTCTGTCTGATTCCATGTGAATGCTGCATAACCTTCCACCATTAAACGTTTAATGGAGAAGTATCTTAAAGAGGAAGTATGTTGGCTTTATTTCCAGATATAGATGCTCATCAGTTTCGTCCGTACATTCGGGGACTTTCGGGGAAAATTTGACTGCTACACAACAGAGAATTGCTTCTTGTGTTGCATTTAATAAACTGACATATGATGAGGATGTGAAAGAGGGTTGGAGAAGCACTGAAAATAAACGATACTTTAACAATTTCACTGCAGCATTTACAAGATGAGAAAATCGTGCTTGATTTTATTGTGCCTGGCGGGATAACAGCTGTCTTTAAGAAGAACAGTGTAACAGGTGCAAAGCTTTGTAGTAACCAATGCATCAGCTTAACAATGTCACATCATCAGGAATGTTTTTTGATGTTTTAATCATTTGACACAAAGCTGTCGTCTGTCAGCTCTCACCACAGACAATGTGTTCTGTCTTATTCTCATCTTAATGCACTGGATCAAAGATTAGATTTTGAATATCACAGAATAAGTCCCTATTTTATAAATCATATATTTATTCAAGATGTAGTTACTACTACAACAGAACTTAGTGTGGGCCACTTTTATTTGATTTAAGACAATATGAATCTCTCCCAGCCAGACTCTGCTCTGCCAGTAAACGGCGTCTTACTCACTTTCACTTCATGTTCACATTTGAGCTTCAGGAACTTTCGGGAAGTGCTGATGCGACTCATCACTTTTAGCCTGAATGTCTTTCAAGACGTATATGCATGCATATATGTGACAGCTTTCACATGATAGTCTGTGCAGCAACTAAACTGCATTCTCAATTATACGTTTGGAGGGAAACGTAATGTTTTGTCACAGAGTTTGCCTTTGACGTATCACAAATACATTTGTAATGATAGTCCGCGGACATCCGCAGCAATTGACGTAGTAAAACCAGCAACGCAATGCTATCAATACATAGTAGGACTACTCTGAGTCTCAGCTCAGAGTAGCAGGAGTCATATTTCACACACAGGATGAGAGAGAGTTGACAGACAAGATGATGGCGGAGGATTTGGTGTCAAAGCGAAAAGCAAAAGCTGCTATTTGGTAATTTTTCAGATTTAAACCCAATGCTATCAGGGAACCATAACGTTAATGAAGTAATCGCCGTGAAACCTCAACCAAAGAGGCCAGACAAACAGCCACCCGACGTTAACGATCAAAGTAAGCTTTCTATTTCTTACAAAATTCCCAGTGTAATCGGTAACACCGGTGTTGTCAAATTTGATTTGTTTTGTTTAAATTTACAACGTTAACCACGTGTTTAAAACTATGTATGGGAATATAAGTTTGTAGGAGACAAGGTTGCTCTGTGTGTTCGCTCTTCTGTGCAGTGATCCAACAAACCAACAATTATGAACAACAAGCATTGGGGACTGTGTGTTCCATGTGTGTGTTTCTTGGCAATAATTTAAGCAATAAAGGGGTAATTTTACTTAAATCTGAAGGCAGCTGCCAGATATGAAATATGTAGTTTAGTTAGTTGGGAAAGCTTCAACTTACTCCGACATGCTTGCTAATTATACAGCGCAAGTGACCAAAAACAACATTCAACGTACAAAACAAAACCCACACAGCCACTTGAAGTTGTCTCACGTGCGGTACAGTCGTCTCAAGTTTATTTGTTATGCTTAACAACGGTGTGGCGCAAGGCGGGCGACTACACAAAGACGGATTGTATTAGAAGTGTTGTGTGTAATAACAGAGCGTGGCTGCTATTTTAATCTGTAGCCTTGTTTGTTTTCTGGATCTAACTCTACATCTGACACTTGGAGGGGGCCAGGGAGAGGAGGGAAACAAACGCACCCATGCCAGAACTCATGCACGACCTCACATGAATGTGCCCACGCACATTTAATATTAATTAACAAAGGATGTGATTCAGTCTGAAAAACTTCACTTTCGTGTGAATTGAACGTGGTGTGAGTCCAAAAAGAAAAAGGGAAAAACAGTTGGATTATGGTTCTGTTAATGCTATTATAGATTTACTGCTCAGGAACAGGGCTGGATTTAGGGATTATCAGGTTCATGTGACCCTACCTTGTATCCAGCATGGGTCCTGCCCTTTGTGAGCGGTGTGGTGGAGCACAGCTCGATGGCCTCGGGCTCGTGAAAGATCACCGTGGGCAACGGCTCCTTCCTCAGCGTCAGCACGTTTAGCTTGGTCTTCAGCATGGTCTGAAAGTGCTGATGGAGGAAAGAGAGACACACACTGTGCTTTAGGCAAATTTACAACCAGTACCAGACAACTATGAGCCATTACAGGTTAACATTCTTGTCAACGCTGCCGCAGGCTCGAATAAATGCAGCTTCCGCAACATCGGCATTTTAGTGTTTTGTCATTTACAGGATAAGAGATGAATGTCACCACATTTGATTCCAAAAATATACAAGATTTATACATTTTTGGTCACAATTAATCGCGTGATTGTCCATAGTTAATCATGATTAATCGCAAATTAATCACACATTTTTTTATATGTTCAAAATGTACCTTAAAGGAAGATTTGTCAAGTATTTAATACTTTTATCAACATGGGAGTGAAAAATATGCTTGCTTTATGCAAATGTATGTATATATTTATTATTGGAAATCAATTAACAACACAAAACAATGACAGATATTAGGTGTATGTATTCGGTACTGCATTTAGCATAAGAAATATGCTCCAATCATAACATGGAAAAGTGAAACCCAACAGGCAACAACAGTGAGCTGACTTGACTGTGACTTGCCCCAAACTGCATGTGATTATCATAAAGTAGGCATGTCTGTAAAGGGGAGACTCGTGGGTACCCATAAAACCCGTTTTCATTCACATATCCTGAGGTCAAAGGTCAAGAGACCCCTTTGAAAATGGCCATGCCAGTTTTTCCTCGCCAAAAATTTTGCGTAAGTTTGGAGCGTTATTTAGCCTCCTTCATATGATACCAGTATCTTCACTCTATCTTTAAAACTGAGCCTGCTGCAACCTAAAAAAATCACACCTAACGAATTTGCGTTAACACGTTATTATCACGTTAACTTTGACAGCCCTAGTGTAAATGTCAGCTTGGTGCTCCATAAAACTTTCATGTGACTCAAAGGGCTAAAAAAAACAACAAAAGACACCAGGGTATTGTGTTTTAAGCTTTGTTTGACGTGTTTAAAAAAAAACGTACCAGTATGAAATTCAAGGCAGCAGCATTCCAGATTCACACACACTCTGAAAACTGGGAATGAAGACTGGAAGTGAGATGGTGTGTGAGGAATGTGAAGAGCAGATGAAGAAAGCTGTGCCCTCACTACCTCCGTCAAAACAAGAGAGGAGAGCCGCCCGCTCTCATACTACAGTCCATGGGTATGCTTCCTGAAGCCGAGCAGAACCACATGGTCGATCTGGCCCTGAGGAATTTCTGGGCTTCCTCGAAACAGTCAAGACAAAAATAAGCAGCTAATGAAATCAGGACTTTCACAACTAAGGAAAAAACAGGCATATTTGGCACGTGTGCTGGGCTGTGTGTCTGCAGCTCCCCTCCATTAACAAAGATCATACAGCACTAGCAGTCAGTCAGTGAAAATGATTTCTTGTACATGGGACCTTTGAATCTGATGTTTTTTTAAAATATTAACCCATTTGTGACCGCAACTGAATTGTTTATTTTCCTCTGAAAGTGTTCTCTGTGCTTGCCTAAGCACATATGTGAAGTCATTTTCAAAATCGGTCAAAACCATTTGGTTGAAAAGTGAGTTTTTCTTATCACACTATATCTAGTCTTTTGGCACATGGGACTGACAGCTGTTGATGCCTGTTGGGCTTCAGTTTGTTATGATTTGAGCATATTTTTGATGCTAAATGCAGTACCTGTGAAGGTTGCTGGACAACATTTATTATTGTTTTGTGTTGTTAATTGATTTCCAATAATAAATATATACATACATTTGCATAAAGCAGGCATGTTTGTCCACTCCCATGTTGATAAGAGGATCAAATACTTGACAAATCTCCATTGAAGGTACATTCTGAATGGATAAAAAATGTGTGATTAATAACACTGTAACCCCCAAATTGAGAAAAATATTCAAGGTCAATGCCTGACCTTAATCATCTTCTGAGAGTTTTGCAATTTGTGTGTTACCATCTAGACACGACCCCTGCTTTATGTCACCACACAGCGTTGTTAGCATTTACCTAAAATCACCACCGTGCCTACAGCCTCACAGAGCCGCTGTGGCTGTAGACTCTTGGTCTTGCTTGAGTCCCTTTATTATAACCCACTTTCTGCTTTATACACATAAAAAAAAAACTAACAGACGTTAATCTAGTCACCTATTCTAGTGAAAGTCTCAGACCATTACAAATTCTTCCATTCACTTTTTTCTCTTTGGCACTTCAAAGCTGTTTTCCGTGTTGGACCTGCACTGTGTCCATCATTTTCTGCAACACATGCTTAACATTTTCAGCCGATGAAAACAGTCAATCCTGCCAAAACAGGGTACCATCAATCTTCAGTGTTGGTTTGTTTGGCAAAGCCGACCAGAACATCCTCAATCAACTTCAAGAAATAGGTCTGGTGTCCAGCCTCTAAATTCAACGCCGCTGCATCAAATACTGTTATATAAATAAATATGTTACACAGATTCAAAACATTCTTGAGTATTATTGTGCATTTCATAGCATTGGTGCTTTGCAGTCTGCCTCATCCGTGCCTGTTATTACATTAATCTGACTACAAATACCTGTCATTTGGCTATATTATGCTGCTGCTACCCTGTTAATAACAATACTACGAGTTATCCTCATAAATATTATTATCATTTTAAGGTTTTGAAATTGAATGACATGAATAAAAAACAAAAAAGTATTTCAGACTTAAGGCCAATTAAGTGCCCTCCAACTAATAGGCCTCATGATGATGCCCTACAATATAACATGCAACCTGTTGGAGCAGAAACCCCAGGCCCACCGACACAAGTGACCCTTCATGTTGAGTGAAGAATAATAAAGAAAGGGGGAAGGGGTGGGGGGGAGGGGGGGGGGGGGGT
>CAKALG010046314.1:1673-16615 GCA_916700815.1 Helicolenus hilgendorfi
CCAGGAGCGGAGTGCGTATCTGGGGCTATGGGTGCTCCTTTTGCTCGGTGCAGGCATGGAGGAAGTTGTGGAGGGATGTAGCTGCCTCCCAGCACACCCACAGCAGCTATTCTGCAGCGCTGAGATTGGTGAGTTAATAACCGGAGACCTATTTCGTTTCTGTTCACTCAAGATAAGAGTTAAGAAAATATATAAGCTGCTGCATTTAATGGTAGTGGAAAAACTGTGAGGGCATGATTTTAAAATACGAGAAATGGCCCTCCTTCTCAACTGACTCATTGATGATTTGGCTTATTGATCAACTTAATTGGATTTTATGAGACAAGAACTAATCAATAGAGCCTCATGGCTGAGGTAGTTAATTGATTAATAATAAATCTTTTAAGATTTTTCCAATGGTATTTATAGAAATTATCTGTTTTATGCAGATGACAGTCTAAGTTATGCTTCAAAACAATATTTGTGTGGTGTACTGTCAGTGCACTGATTATTGATTAATATCAGTTATACGTGAACGATATTATACATGCACACACATAGTTGTTTCTCTGACTGGCCTTTCTTTTTTCTTATACACCAAGATGAAAACACTACCAGCCCTGTTATTATTTGACAACAGGGCAGCCTGTTTTTCGTTGTTACATAATTGAGTTTTCTTGCTCTCTATCACATAAAAACAAACCCTAAAAAAACAACCAGAGCCAAGAGGCCCCGGCCTACTTTCTGTCTGTCTGTCTGTCTGTCTGTTGGGTTGTCTGTCGGGTTGTCTGCCTGTCTCCCCATCATCCAGTTCTTTCTTGTTTAAGCACAGGCCAAAACCAACACTCTGCTCTGACTTTGAGTACTTGGCTCCAGACTGTGGAAAGCTGGAGTATGTGCTCCTGTCAAAGGTGACACTCCAGCAGAGGAGAGAGACACAGAGAAAGAGAAAGTAGACAAAGAAATTGCTTTTAGTCTTGTTTTTCTAATTGGTTTGTTTCTCCCTTCAGGTTTAGGGAGGGTCAGCTAGCTCCCTCAAAGTAAAAATGTGTCTCAAAATGATAGTCAGTCTGAAATGGAGGCTGAGACCTGTTTTTCAAAACCGCCATAACACCAAATTAGATCTGGGTTATGGGAACACAATGAGAGTATTTGGGGCAGTGTTTTTAGGACAGACTTTTCTGTATGAAGTGTGTCATCAAAGAGCGAGATGGAGGTCCCGTATGATTATTCTGTTTTCTTCAACTGAGCAATTTCAGGTTTTCATACAGGCCTCACTTTGCAAAGTCCCAATGAGTTAGAACAGACCCAGACTTTCCAGTCTACGCTGGTATGGCACTGGGTCCAGTTTTTGGTCTCATTGGTTCTCATTTTAACAAGACACAAAAGCAGTGCATGCATGGTATTCTCACATAAATTGTGTATCCAACATTCATAAACGCAAAGTATTGAAAAAAACCTGTTATAAAGTAATGCAGCACATAAGCAAACATTACATGTTGAACCACTGTTTCTCCGTTTATGTCCACACATGGGAGAAGTTTGCCTTCATGGCTTTCTGACAGAAATCTTCTTAGGTTTAAGCAACAAACCTACTTGGTTAAGTTTAGGAGAAGATCATAGTTTGGGTTAAAATGAACCCTTTCTGGCTGAAAGCCCTGAAGCAAAACGTATCCCATGTGCGTTTGCACCACTGGAAACCAAACAAAATGGATTCCAATTTGTTAAACTCCTCCCCCAGCTGACCGATCATAGCATAGCAACTGTAAGTAGTTACAGTAGGTCTGTCGAGCTTGTGATTTGTCCACATGTTGAAATGTGCATTATCCTTTCCGAAACCAAAAACACAAGAGCAACAGTGCAAAGGGTGGATTGTGCAGTGAGCTGAAATGCAAACATTAGCATGTTTGGCTAATTAGCTCACAAGCATTACCTCCAAAGCTGAGCAGCATATCATGAACTAACTGCATCATTTTGTGGGATAAAAGGTTAGGTTATAAAAAAGCCTCCATCAGGACGGAGACATCTGCTGTCTAGTATTTAGCCCCTGTGTGGGAGTCGGTTTTGAGATGCTGCTATCAGAGTTTGTTAGTAGCTCTGTTCTGGTCTGGGGAACTAAACACTCCAGCAAACAAATCTTTTCTCTTGTAATGTTAAACATGAAACATACACCTTGAAAATACAAACAATAAAGCAAAAATCTCATAACGGTCACAACTTCTGTCTTGTCCAAGTATATTTTTTTCTGCATCTAAATGTCAGAATAAATAACAGTTTGTAGTTAAAGTCCCCCTATCATACTGTACTGCATGTAAAACTAGGGCTAAATATTTCTACTTTGCAGTACAAAAACAACATTTCAATTGGCAAAATTAGCAGTTACTAGATTTGTTAAGCTCTTTCTGTCTACCTTTGTGTAAAATCAAGGTTGTTTCTACTGTTTCTAGCGGGTAATTCTGCCACCGTTATCATTGTAAACTGCGCTGAAGCAGAAAGTTGACATAACAACAGTCAATTAACCACAGGTTTCCTTTGTAATTGGATCCCATTTCCTCGGGATATGCTCAGGGCTCGGGTCTGTGTTTAAATGTATGAGTTGACGTCTGAATGGATCCAAGAGTCAGTGGTCCCATTCAGGTAGGATGCAACTTTTTGGACCCATGAATAACAAATAAGGAAAATCCTCCGTTTACACTATGTGTGTTGAAGAAAACCTTTCATTTGGTGGCATCTGCTGTTACTCTATCCTGGTTGTTTTCTAAGCATAGGCTGGTGGTGGCCTTTAGTTGACCTGATAGTGCTGTCAGAGTCGATGAGTCCTTTGAATAAAGCTGTACATCTGAGTAATATCCCATCTGGACAAACCTTGGACGATTCCCGGGCCATGTTTGTGTATTTGAGATGGTGTGCATGAGTGTGTGTGTGTGTGTGTGTGAGTGTGTTGGACGGAGGCCAAGCCATGCCAACACAGCCTACTCCATCTCTCTCTCTTTCTTTCCCTCTCTCTCCCCACTTCATTTCCATGTCTATAGGCTTGGCCTAATGGTCTGCATACTAACAATATCAGTGTGAAAGCCCGCTGACAGTCCAGCTTTGTGAGCATGACAAGGGTGCCGATTCATCAGGGAGGGGGGAAGTTAGTTACTACATCAGTTCTCATGGTACAAGCTTGCAATATTTCTCTTTGGTTATGTAGCTGTGAGGCAGATGCACGGCCACTTTCACTCTGCAGGCGTGCCTGTCCTTATTCCTGCTCATAACACAGCTGCAGCAACTGAATTGAGCGGGTAACCTAGCCTGAGCAGTTCAAAGATGTCTAGGTGGGGGGTAAACATTTCAGAGAATCTGGGCCAAGAGAATCATTTTAGGAAGAGACAACAAACTTGGAATGAAATGAGTTTCGCTGTTCAGTTGTTACATGTAATCTCTACAATAAATGCCATTCAAATGCACAATCACCGCCCCAAAACGACTGTGTCTGGAAGGTGATCCAACTAAAACCACTGATCTGCTGTAATGATTGTACTATTCTTGGTTAATTGGCTATAGCATTTCCGTCCTCTTCCATGTTGCACTGATTTACGGCCAATGCTCAGACCGCCAACTATTTGATCCTTACACAGAGCATAGCAATGCCGTAGTGTATTACTTACCATTAATAGGCCACATAGACCCATTATTCTGCTCAGAATGGAAGATTTAAATCGGCTAATTTGCCAAAGCACTTCATCTAATTTCAGATACATATTGCTTCTTGCCAAAGAAAGTGCAGATCAAAGAGCTGACCAGAACAAAGAGGGCAATAATATGATAGTCATCATTGGTACACTGTATTTCTGTGTAGTGAGCATGACAGCCTTAGTCAGTGGTGTAACTGTATGTGCTGATGGTTTAATAGAAGATGTGACATTGGCCTGTAAAAACAATACTTGCTGCATTTTTTTTATACCATTAACTAGTGGTGGAAGTATTCAAATACTTCTTTACAAGTAGAGCTAGACTGATAAATCTGCTGATCCGATACTGTATATAGGAAAGTGTCAGGGTCGGGATATGCTCGAACAGAACTGGTTTGTTTGACGTGTTGCTCAAACCCAGATGGCCAATCACGGTGTGAAGTGGGAGCGAATGTCGGATTGTTGGTTTCGGAAAGTTACAGAAAGGTCCGACACCGCCTTCACTAACCTGATGTTAAAAGCTAGTTGACCATCCAATATGACTTCTTACGGAGCTGCTTTGGCCTATCACAGATCATTCATATTGGTTTATTTGTCAGCCAATAAGTACCAAGAAATCATAGTACAAATACCTAAAATATGTTTGAGGTAATTTAGGAACTATGTCTCCATTACAAAGTTTGTCCACCAGAGACAAAGTTTATTTTTCTGTTATTTTTACATTTCTTGGTCACAGTTGTTTAATAACCAATGGCTCCTTATCAAACGTATTTATATATGTTGTGCATTTAAATGAAAAAAATATTGCCTGATATATCGTATTCAGTATTATCCAGTATTGGTTATTAGAATAATAGTCCTGCATGCAAAATTTAGCTTGGGCGGACGTACAAAAATATGGGCAGCAAGCATCAAAAGTACTTATTATGCTATAAATGATTGATACATTGACCTTTAAGCTGCATTTTAATGTATAATATAGTAGTTTGGTGCTACTATACCACTTCAACCTATTATACTAGTAACTCAAATATACTACAGTAGAAGTATAGAGTTGCATAAAATGAAATACTCAAGTACAAGCACCTCTAAATTCTACCTAAGTACAGTACTTTATGGCTACAGCCATACCAATACCAATACCTACTTAACTGAACTTCACCAAGATAGATGAAAATGTATCCGTGACACTCCAATGTAATAACCCATTAATCAAACTGAGCTCTAATTTGTTGCATGCAGTTTTTAGGTCACAGCTGCATGTGTGTCGGTGAGTTTAGAGGCAGGTGTGTCCTTGTGAGGTCAGACACTGTCAAGTGTATTCTAAATATTATAGAGCATCTATGTGCTTGTGGATATCTACTTGTTTCTAACAAGCCATAGGTCAGGAGAAAATTTACCCTTTAACACCTTTTCACCTACAACTGTAGGTCTAATGTTATCAGATGAACTGCTATGCTCTATTTGAGCCTCATGAATTATACAATATTAGATTTAGGTATAATAAAGTTATAATGAGCTAGCATGTTATGCTCTCTGACATTTTCTATAAAGTGGACGTCCTTGGACCAGCTGCTCGCCGTGGGCGATGCAGGGCACTCTGATTAAACTGTAACACCCCACACAAGAGTCTATTAACTTTCTGTCTGGACGTTTGTTTGTCTGCTGTTTTTTTTTAATCTTTTTGTGTGTTCGACTAAGAAAAAAAGTCTCCTTTTCTCCTGAACCAATTTCACAGAACACACTGAGCTCCGTGGTGTCGTTATGGGATGAGGCGAAAAGCCCAAACAAGTGTGAGAGGGTGAGGGTTAGGAGGGGTGATAGATCACACTTTCTCTCCCTCTCTTATTTTCACAGTTGTAAACATAAACAATCCAAATGTGTCCCAGTTTAAATTCCTGTTGCATTGTATGGGAATGACATAAGCTGACAGGAAGTAAATATGGACCCAAGCTGTTGCGTAGCAAGGCAATTATGTTGAAACGGTCTATAGTGTAGCTTTTCTCTTTCTTTCATGGTTATACCAAGGTCGCTTGATCCTCTGTTTCTTCCCTACTCTTTTTTCCATCTCACTCTGGTGCATCTACATCATCGCTCAGCAGGTCAAACAATAAAGACATTGAAGTACATTACATCTATGTTGTTGATTATACACATAATCAACTGTGCAATCTTAGCTAAGCCCCAGTCTTAAGCTGTGTTCACACTAAGAAACAACACTGCAACGCCCTACAAATAAAGTTGAGCTGATCTCCAATCCCGCAGTGACGCGTCAACCGATCACATGTTTTTGTTTCACCCTGTTCCGTTCCATCTAAAAAAAACACCCTTAGCCTATCCCCAGTGCTATTTAAAGACATAACGACGTCAAGGAGTGCTTGAGCAACACTTCATTGGCGACTACTGTTGCTACGCCCTGTACCTTCTTGCACAGCGCATAATGCAGTTTACAACAATGCTATTTTAAAACAATGGGTCCATGATTTCATACGGCGGTAGACAAAAGTAGGCTGATCATTTCTAGCCGACAGCAGTTGATTTTGTTGGCTGAAATGACGACTGTCACTAACAGATTTATCACTTGAAGGCTATATATACATGACATCGTGCTGAAACACTGAGGCTAAAGCTTCATGTCTGACGCAAAAAAGTCAGCATCCTCACCAGTTATTGATCCTTTTGGAAGTCATAAATAATAATTGTTGTTCTTGTATTTCAGTATAGAGCTAGTTAGACATTGTGTTACAAAGTATGATTCGGAAAAGGTAAGATCAGACTGGTTAATTCTAACACACTGTTTAGTTGCTTAGCTTATATACTTTAATGAGCAACACCGAGATTAGATTTATGCTTTAATGCTCATGTTTCCAAACAAAATGTTTCAATTTGAACCATATTAGAGAAAAGGCATTTAGGTTGAGGACTGACCAATCTGTTATTCGGATAACAAGTTAACCGGGAGTTGCTTCATTGTAACCTTCCCCAAATCCAACCAGCAGGACAGAGCTGCTAACGTTATCCTGGTAGCTTCTAGGACTGCCCATTGTGGATGTGCTTGTTGTGAACAGGACCTTTTTTTAAACCTTACCTGTAACCTCACATATTTGCAGCTTATGTTAGAGCAGATAAGCACACCGTTTAATCTCTTCCTTACACTCTGGCTCTTGTATTTTTGGTTTTACTACAGCCTTTCTACAGTTTTCTGATGAGCACATTGTTCTACTATGTTGTCACTGCTTTTCTGTTAATGCTAGTTAACGTTTAATACAGCTGTCATTCAAAGTCACCGTGTAGTACCTTTGATAACCTGAGAGAAAGCTACAATTGTTAACTTAATTATGTTTGACTGATGTTTGACAGTGAAACTAATTTGCCAGTTAACATAATGAGTCATGCAGATGTCTAAAAGAGCAGATTTTATGGGTTTGATGGAAGGAAAGAAAGTGGTTCAGTAGCAAAATCTGGAATAACAACTGTTTGATTTGGCATAGTGTGAACTGCATGTTGTGGTCTGCGTGAGTTAAACGTGCAACATTAGTAATATTTGAAGTGTAATGAGTGTTTTGTCTCGAGATGAGAGGTTGTAAAATTATACGACTTCACCGTTACCTTCCTGTTGCAAAACCACAGACCAATTATCCTGCTACTTTACCCCTCCACTTGATTTACAGTACGGGATCAAATCATGTGAAGTCACGTCTGTGCCAAACACGGTTTTGGCGTGAGTAAGTATGCGTGTGGTATATACTATATACATAAATGTGTGTGTGTGTGTGTGTGTGGAGTCGGTTAATGAGAGTGTGCAAGCAGAGAGCTACTTGTTATTCCATGTGGGTTTTGATTTCCCTCCCAGAGGAGAGGAGGGACACATCCTGTATCACTACTGAGAGGGATTGCTTCACTGTCTGTGTGCGGAGAAAGACGAGCGACGAGCAGAATGATAGAAAAGGACATAGGAGGAGGAAAAAAAAAACACATCTGTCTGTTTATCTAACTAGAGAGGAGGAAAAACCTCTCACTTATTGATCATAAACATGCATAATTCAGGATGTTTTCCGTTGTCTCCGGCATGTAAATCACGTTCTTATCTCGCCTCCTGCACTTATTTGGCATTTTCAATTAATCTTAATCCTCCTTTACTTCTGCCGTTTCCTCTTCCTGACAGTGATAAGGGCAAAGATCTCCGGAGAGAAGATTGTGTCGCCTAGCAACAGCTCCTCACCTTACATGAAGATGATCCAATATGAAATCAAAATGATCAAGGTGAGATCTCTGGACGGCAGTAGCAGCTGCTGCCAGGTGCAGACGTACATCATCTTTTACTGTTTATGCTGCTGTCTGTAGCTGTATAATTTATGTGGGTATTGGCTGCAGATAGTCTGTCAGGGAAATGTAAACACGTTCTGTTTGGCTGTCTCCACTTGGCCGTATGGTGTTAATAATGAACACTGAGCAGGACTATAAGCTGCTCTGGATGATATTCAGTCTGCTAGATATCCAAAATGTATATTTGGTTCTACATTTTTGGAGTTGATTTCACATTACTGAGGTATTAAGAACCAGTATGCTATATTCTGGGGACATAATACAACCTGTTCTAGTCCTGTTATTATTCCTGCTTACATTGCTGCCACATGGTGTATTTAATTCATATTACATGAATGCTTATATCTTCCCTTTTTCCTCTCTACTCTCTTCACCCTGTATTTTTCAGATGTTCAAAGGTTTCGACAAGGCCAAGGACATCCAGTACGTGTACACTCCGGTCTTCTCCTCACTGTGTGGAGTCAAACTGGACTCCAACAATAAAGCAGGGTATCTGCTCTCAGGTACAGTACGCACTGGTCAGTTGTTATATTGCACTTTTAGAAGGAAAAAGCAACAGGAAGTTAGACGTTTTTTGGGAACTAATGTTTATTCGCTTTCTATTCTGCTGAGAGAAAATGAAAGGATCGATATGACAACTACCAGCACCTCTAAAGATCACCAATAAACACGTTATTTCTTGTTTGTTTAATCTGCACAAAATCCATGAAAAGGCTGTTTCCCCCTCTTTCAAGTTGTTTGATAAGCCAAGCAGACCGTACACGTATGAGAGTGGTATCCATGTTCTCATGCAACGCTTGGCAAGAAATCAAATATGTGCATTTCTAAAAATGTCTTCTAACAAGCGTGTTGTAAACATTATAAAATATTGACCACATTTTCGGCAGTCACGGTTAAATTACTCAACCAGAACTCTATTGAACAGCTGTAAACTAATGAGGTTATGTTGCAAAGCTATTATGCAATAATATTAGCATACCTCTTAGTAATATACAACACACACCTAGTGTGTGGCGTCAAGGTTCCTACTGAAATAAATCAACTGTATTTGTATTATGAATTAACACAAAATACACGTTAGAAAGCTATAAACACAATCCCAATATGTGTGGTATAAATTCTGTTCAAATGAATAATAGGCAGCTATTTTTTACAGTAAATAATAATCCTTAAGGCTGTTAAATACAGCAGGGAATGTTAGCAAGAGTCTGGCGATACAATACGTATCATGATACAGGGGTTACGATTCAATATATTATAATATATTGTGATACTGTAAGCAAGGCCATATTTAAATCTAATCTTAGGAAAACTGTCACAGTATTGACTGAGTTAATTTTTGCATGTAAACTATTAATTAAAAATCAATGCAGTGTTTTTGAGAGTCAATACAGTACCACAAAACATATCGTGATATTTTCTTATATCCCTGAAATACAGCAACATAACTTGATTTGCTGAATGCAAGATGACATTTTCAATGACAGTGTTGTGATGTCACTAAACAGGAAGTATGTGGAGCGATGGGAGGATTTCTATTGGCCAATGCGACCTGGTGGAGTCCTGGGACAACTTGTCAATGTCGCAGAGGAAGAATCTCAACTACAGATACCAGATGGGCTGTGAATGCAGAGTGAGTAAGGACTGTTTGTTCTCTCTTCATACATATTCATATGATTGTCCCACTCATCTATCAGCCTTAGAGATGCCTCGAGAAACAAAGCAACAGATCACGTTTCTCATCTCTCACTCTGGCTCAAACTTGCTTTCCATTTCAGTACAAATATAAGACTTTCAAGTGTGTTTTTTGTTCCAATCAACACTTGTTCATAGCGTCATCCGTCTATAGAGACACTCCAGTTTTCTTCCAACTTCCACCCCAACACAACTCTTATTCATAACACAGGGGAGGCCGCCTTCAGGAACAAACAATGAGTAGCAGTAAACGTGTGACTCAAAAACTCTTCTATCCACAGATCAACACCTGTTACACGGTCCCGTGTGCGTCTACAGGAGAAAACGAGTGCTTGTGGACTGACTGGCTGCTGGATAACAGCCTAAATGGGGAGCAGGCTCGGCAGTACTCCTGCATCCGCCGCTCTGACACGACCTGTAGCTGGTACCGGGGCGGACCCCCACCTGAGAAAGACTTCCTGGACATAGCTGACCCTTGACCTGTAATTCTGATTTCAGAATGACTTCTGAATTTGCTTCTGATCTCATTTTACTCTCCATTTCACTCCTGCAAAGTCCTGAGAAAACATTTCCTGCTTTTTGCTTATGTAGCTCAAATTTCAGTAGCAACAGTGAAAAATTGGCTGTTTTTTTTTTTTTTTTTTACACTTGAGGGAGTTTAACCCAACGCTGAGCTTCTGTTAGCAGAGTTCAGGTGGTTGCTACAGCAATGCTAGGGATATCTTTGTAAAGTGCAGGAGCTTTCAGCATTCCTCTCTGACTCATTTTCTCGCTCTCACACATTCCACTTCACTCGCTGTTTTCCACAATAAGAATAGCAGCAGAGCGTCCACTGCAAATTATTCTCCCCAAAGTCAATCTTCGCCTGATGGTAAATGCATAACCTTGACGAATCCTTAATACTCGTGTTTGTTTATGCATAACTTGATAAGGTTATGTAGTCATTTAAGTTATGCATTTACTGAGAGTACAAGGAAGTTGGACATTTACCGAAAATAGTAGAAAAAAGCTGCCACAATCCTGCATTGCAAAGTTTATTTTACGACTGTAAACAAATCTTCTTTGCACTAATTTTTTTGCAGGTAGACTGTAGCATTGCCATCTTTTCCCCACATATGGTGTTGAATTATTACCTATATATTATTGAATAACTGCCCCATGCAAATGAAAATGTTTTCATTGCACCAGACGTCCCCTAATTAATTCCATTTTGACAAAATCTGACACGTTCATTCTATAATTTTTGTACATCTAAATCATCACAGTTTATACTCTCAAATTGGTGAGAATGTAAATATTGTACTTGAGTGAGAATTAACATTTTAAAGGCTAACCAGATCTTGTCTTATAGCATAGAAGTTGTTATCTTGTGGTGTGTCGTGTGTTTAGTTTCCTCGGTTGAACTCTGTACTATTTTTCTGTGCCAAAAATCTAATCCAGCGCTTTAACAACAGCACTGCCACCCGTAGACGCCAAGCCACCTCTCCTTTGAGGAAATGATGTAACAGGACAAGGTTCAATTCACTGTTTTTAAAACTTAAAAACAGGAAGTGGATTCTCCTCAATGTTCAAGTTCAAGAAAAGATAGTTTTGGCACAAGACGTTAACCAATAAAAAGAGAAATAATATTTGTGAATTAGTGATTTAATTGTTGTTTTATAGACATTATTTAATGTAACGACTCAACATTTATTAAAAGACCCAAATCTGAATTGACCCCTGTCTTGTTACTGGATTACTTCACTGAAGTCATACAGATTAAAATGCATTATCAACTGCTACCTTGATGATAAACCACTATTCAAAGATAATATTAGAGTCACATTGAACAACAAAATATTTACATTTAAGCTGCACAATGCAGTAATTTGGCCGACACGTTTAAAACATACCATTTTGAAATATGTTAATAATTAAATTTAGACTTTCATGACATGATATGAGTAACAATGCATAATAACTGTGTGGCTTTAGTGAAGCGTTGTCAAACAATTTCATGTTTGTTTTATACTGAAAGAATTGTTTGGGTTTGTATTTATGTCTCTGTTTCTGTCTATATAGAGTTTTCTATTTCCATGTACCAAAAAATATTGTATATAAAATGTCTCAATGGAATAGTGTGACACTGCCTCTTCTTTTCTTCGCTTCAGTAACCAACATGTTAGAACATAAGACTCCTTACAGTGCTTCAAAGAAAGCTCAGAGGTGACATAATTTTTCGTTTTCCAAGGGTTGCTGCTGTTACAGAATATCTCTAACAAGCCAGAGTAGTAATGAAAAAGCACTCTGGTGCCTTCAGAGCAAAGTGTTTTTCTTATACTCCACTTTAAACGCTGTAGTGAGTATAGTAAGTAAAATGCATAACGAAAATAAGCGAGGTCAGCTTCCTCATGAGTGTTATATACACTTACTTACTATGTTTTATATTTGTCTTATTTTGTAATCGTTCTGTGACCTCAACACAAAAAATAATAATACTTACCTTAGTTATTTCAGACATTAAAACATTAAAGTACCAAGCGGTAACTGCAATGAATTCAATTTAGGGAATTGGGGATTCAACAGTAGCTAAATAGAAACATATCTCAACTTGTGCTTTTACAGTTTAATGCATATTCTCAGCTTTGTGGTAAACACTTGTCTATACCAAACGTTTAAGTATTTATACTAGAAATATAGTAAATTGCATTTTTGAGTAAGTAATTCAAAATAAAATATGAATTTTCATTTTACCAATGATATCCTAAAATCTACAGTATTTGGCAGACAACATCATCTCCTGCTTTTAGAGAACGCCTAATTGCCCTGAGACAAATAGTTAAACTACTAAAAAACACAGTAATATAAATATCTAAATCTCAAAATCATTAATGGAGACATTTTACCATTTGTTGTGAAGCTGGTGTTTTGGAGGTGTGAGGGTTATATACAATATACACAACATGTAAATCTTACCATGTCTTTGTAGTTGGGGTAGAAAGTCTGATCGATGAGCGGGATCTTATCGGAACCAAGCCTCTTCTGATTATTGATCAGCTGGGAAAACTGGTGGAGACGAGGACAATGGAGAGAGAGAGAAAAACAGCAAGAGAGAGTTAACACAGGTAGTTGACTGAGTATATATACTGTGTATTATAACAGTACAGAACATTATTCATATGGCAATACTCAATGTCATAGTGTTTTTTTAAAACTGTGCTTGGAGCCATAGAATAAATACTCCACTAAAAACATCTTTCCATGTCTATGTAATGAACAGTGTAGTAAATGAAATGCTTTGTAGGTTGTTGCAGGTGTAAATGAGTTTTGCTGAAAGTGCTTACAGCCCAGGGTTTGTCGCAGAGGTTGTAGATGGAGTCCAGAGAGTTGACCGAGGGGACGCCCGCGTACTGCAGACCGATGATCAAGTTCCTAAAATCCTCGTTCTGGGCCATGCTGAAGGCGTGCTGGCGCACCAAGACAAAGTCAGGCCTGAAAGACCTGGTGTGAGAGCAAAGGTTGAATTAGGAATAAATGTAGATTTGTACTTTTACTGTACTTCACTTGCACGAGTAGACTGTTTCCCCACACAGCCAATCCAAATGATTGATTTTGTGACTGTGTGAATCCGGTATGAGTCACTTCAAAGGGTCAAAGCCTGGTTATTTATGGATGGCAGAAGCCACTGACCTGCATTGTTGCATGGAAGAAAGAGAAGGGATGGCATTAAATAAAGGTCATGGTACGGAGGGAAACCCAACAAGGCCAGGTAGTACATTTGTGTTTTCCACTGAGGACGCTGTGGCAGTGAGAGAATAAGTCTGTCTGACCACATAAATAACTAAAAATGGACATGTGGATGGATATGTCTCGTCTTAGAATAGATCATCATCTGTGAAGGATTCTTACTAAGCTCCGTGTTTTGGATCGCTAAATCAAGGAATAGAGGATCTTATTTTCCTGGCATATTAAGCACATGAAGAAATCTGATGGTAAATGAAGCCTGAAGTGGTAATTGATGCTTCGTTTATTTTCACATTATCTATAATTTAAATGACACAACTATTTAAATTATAGGACTTTATAACGTGCAATTTTACAAGCATCACTATATCAGTGGCAAATCTGTCTATGACGTGATCATTCATAAAAAGAAATGTAATAAACAAGTACAACCTGCATGTTTAAAGCTGTTTCTCTCTAACCTGCTTTCTGCGAATATGTCACAATGTTACCTCCTATTTTCACATGAAGGTTTGGTTTATCTAAAATGTTTTGCTTCAGTTGGATCACCACCTTGGATGATATTTCTAAATTGAATTTACCTTTTGAATTTCAAACAGTGCAAGTGGGCAGAAACCTGGGGATCTGGGGGACGTGTACAACATTAAACAGTGAATCTTGAGCAGAATGATTGATGAGCCTTCATGTTTTAATGCATTACTTAGTAAGACAGTAAGACAGTAAGCCGATAACCGGGAGAGGCTGTTGTGTCGACACAAAATCTCTAGTAAACAGACACTGCTCATATTGGGTTTTTCCAGAGAGTGGTTTCCAGTTGTTCACTCTTGTCACAGTCCTTCATAATTATATTGATGTCAGATAAACACACAAAAAAAGCTATATTGGGGCAAATGGCTGTGGCAAAAGTAAAGTTCCTCCCACCACCACCACCAGCAGAGAGACCAGCGGTCCGATTCCCACCACTTCGTTCCAACAAACACAACTGGTCTTGTTAGTCATTGTTGCTAGTGACTCGTTCTGATTGGTCAGGCTGCCTGCACCGCGTTACGTAGGTTCGAGCAGATCGACCCCTAAAGTATATCAATACTATGTCTTGTTTTGAGTATCGACACGAGCATCGATAGAAGCAAATTTACCAGTCTCACATTAGATCACATTCTGGTTTTCTGCAGCATGTGATGAAGTAATTAACAGAGAACAGACGACCCATCAGCTGGTGGTCATGAAATCGTATCCAGAAGCAGTCTGTTAATGATGCATTCACCGCTCTCCTCTACATGATGGAACATTAGGAGACTGTTCTCAGCGGCAAAGCTCTCCAGCAGCCGCAGTAATTATGACGGGAGGAAGTCGTGGTGGATGTGTCAACAAAACACGGAGACGGTTGTTCATTTCCTGTTTCTTACCAACAGCCGATTTTTTTTTTTTTTTTAAAGCATGACCACGAATGGTCCACAATCTTAACCGCGTGTTTATTATTGTAAGCATGACGGCAAAGATCCCCTAACCTGAATTCAAAATTCAAAGCATACAGTATCTATG
>CAKALG010046317.1:0-11902 GCA_916700815.1 Helicolenus hilgendorfi
GCCCACTCTACCGACTGAACTAACCAGACGCCCACATTTAAGACTTTAAAATATTATCTATAACAGGAGCTATCTGCTCCTGCTACTTGTATTACTAAAATGTATGTTGTAATAGTAGTTGGACAAAATGTGTTTTAAATCTTAGCAGTCACTATGAAGTAAATGTAAAAACAGCAGTGGTTTGTATGGCAGTAGCTGTCATGCAAACATGCTCACGATGATGTCATGAATGTCAACATGTTTATGTAATATTTACAATGTTCACCATGTTCTTTGTTTAGTGTATTAGCACGCTGACATTTGCTGACATACAAATTAGCACTAAACACAAAGAACAGCTGAGGCTGGTGAGAATGACATTAGTTTTACAGGTATTCTTACAAACAAAAGTATTGGACAAATTGAAATTTTGAATTAAAGATGTCGCTAAATGAAAAGTTAAAGAACCATCAAAGTGATTTTAATTCATACTGAGAAGGACATGAATGTCTGTGCCGAATATCATGACAACGCATCCAATAGTTGGGTTAAGGTTAGAAGGCGAACAGCTGTTTTCATCTCTTGATTTGAAACAAGTCACAAGACATGACAAGAAAACGTCAAGATTTGGCTGAAAAAAAGAGCCGAGATCAGTAGAGAGGAGAAGGTGCAAGCTTCGGTTACAAGAGATGACAACCTACACCTGAGCCTATAATCCATGAGCATGGCCAGTCATTGATTTGCTCGTCTATAGACATGCTGACACTGAAGGAACACAGATACTAACAGGATATTTCAAGACACAAAAGACCTCAAAACTAATGGACTCTTAATGACAAGAAAGCTGTTCTTTTTCTGTGTGCAATAAAAGGACAAAAAATATGTTTGAACTAAGGATGTCATGATAGCAGATACTTTAGAACCAATGCCAATGCCAAAATTCTGAAAACATGACGATACCATCAGGGTTTGGGAAGCAGAAAACTCAGTATTGACATGTCCAGGGGACGCACCCTATTTTTTCCTTGATGATGCTACTTTATGAACAACAAGTCTGTGTTGAAATCAGCAGGACGAGAGCTGGTTAACGTAAGCTGTTAGTTCTGTGCAGGACTGTGCTGCTTACCGACGTTAACTAGCTATAATCCTGACAATTTCAACACGGGAGGTGCCGTTTACATCATGATGCGTTCAGACTCTATTCAGTAAAAATGAGTATTGGGCAAAATAAGTAATCTTGTAAAATGTAGTTTTTGGCAAGAAACTTGAATAAATCCAGTTGTTTGAAGGAGATGTTTTCACAGCAATATAAAATAGATAATAGAGAAGAAATTATGACCAGTATGCAAACGGTAATATAAAGTATTATAATATCTATCTAATATCTAAATTATAATATCAATATTTTAAAGGTCCCATATTGTAAAAAGTGAGATTTTCATGTCTTTTACATTATAAAGCAGGTTTAAGTGCTATAAAAATGCTCAATATACAGAGAAACACACACAGCCCCGTATTCAGAAAAATTGTGCGTTTGAAACAAGCCGTTAGGATTTCTGTCCATTTGTGATGTCACAAATATACAATATTTAGACCATTACACGGTTTTAAACGTAAACATTTTAAATGGGTCCCTGTTTATTTCCTGTTGCAGCGTATGTCAATAACATCAGCTGACAGGAAGTAAACATGGACCCACACCGTTGCCTAGCAACGCAATTCCGTTGCAATTCCATTGAAATGCACTAAAACGGAGCGTTTCAGACAGAGGGTAAATGCAGGTATATACAGGCTGATAGTATGAGGAAAATAAAGTTTTTTTTTAACATTACAGCATGTAAACATGTTCTAGTAGAAACACAAAATACAAGCATGAACCTGAAAATGAGCATGATATGGGACCTTTAAAATATAGAATTGTTTTTCATGAGGGGATAGTTAGTGAGAGAGTGGCATAAGACAAGTCAGATGGGAGAGATGACGACTGCGTGGAGGTCGGATAACATAAATATCACAGGTTCAGTTTCAACTCCTGCATTTGTTCCTTCAGTTGATGGTGAGCGTCGAGCAACCGTACACCGGGAGCCCCGCTGCAGCGAGCAGCAAGCTGCATCCATAATGAGATTTCCATATTTCACACTGATACTTCCTGCTCTTCTGCCCCGGACCTCACCCACACACACAGAGGCACTTAAAATAGATGCTTGGACGCGATGTAAGAATTGAGTTAATAGCGTATCAGATATCATGAGAGGAGCCATCGCAGAGCTTCTACTGGACGATGGGTATTCCACCCTAAGATAGAGAACAAATTTCATCACATTTGAGCTACAAAATGATTTAGAAAAACACTAAAAAGCAGGATTTTAGCTTAAGAAAGAAGTGCTTTTCTGAATTGTGACAAGCTGATGGTACTGTACAAGGCTTTTATCCTACAGCAGCAATACCGTATGTATACTTTATGATTGAGTTTGAGGCTTAAACCACAGGGAAAAGGATAAACTAGAGGATTTATAATTTCATATCTCTGCATTCTTTCTGATTAAATGTCACAGCCAAGCTCGGACAGAGTTCAAAGGTGTTATTTAAAGTTACAGCCCCGTCTCTCTTGCTGTAGTTCACTGTAATAGGATTGAGAGACAGTCAGTCAGTCAGTCAGTGCTGTTTCAGTTCAGGCAAAATGCACCGTACCGTACAGTGAAACTGCAATTCAGTGATAAATAAAGCATTCAATATCATCCAGATTGGACACGTCAGACTTTCACTCCCTGAAAGAAAAATCCAATTTCTGAATCTGCTGAATTGAAATTGGATTCAGGCCGACGCTGCACTCTTCAACAACACTTCAAGGCTGAGCAGCAGCAGGAGAAAATCATTTCAGAGCCGTCCTGACTCTCCTGACCTCCAGCACTCCCACGTCTTACACAAACCTCAGTCTGCCTGAGCTGGCACAGCAGCCTGCATCAAATTATACCGGGACACCTTTTTCCTGCAACTTCACTGTTATTATTCTGTCCTGAACCGGACATCTGATCTGCACTTGTTCACTAGTGTGTAAAAGAAAACACATTTTTCCTGTGAGTCAGAATTTCTCAATATTTGTCGTGTCCATTGTTTGCACCGTCTGGCATCAGTTGCTCAGGTTTTGGCAGGTTTGAGAATCCACATTATTCAAAGCAGAAGTCTTGTGACATTACAGTAGGCGTGTGTTTTGCCTTCTGCTTTGTGAAATAGTCTCCCGTATATTTTCAGCAGTCTGGTGACTGTGGAGAAAAAGCCACACATGTCAGCACTCACTGCTGTTTCCTAGATTACACACAGTGAATTGGCACGGCTTTGATCCATGTTTGGGATTGCTTTCCTGCTAAAAAAAAACAAAAACAATGACTACTTTTCCCCACAGTTGTAAGCCAGAGGGAATGATCTGCCACTGCAGAACATAATTGTACTTCTAGGCTACATGGTCAATGTGTAGTTTGAGTCTGTCAAAGAAAACAGGCCAAATATTCCCACATGTTATTGTTCCACAGCCAAGTTTTTCCACACCGATGCATCAACCTCCATCATTAATCACAGATTCAAGACTTCTTTCAGTGTTAAAGGCTCAGATTTTGGTATAATTTGGTCCAATTTCTCCACCATGCTAACTTTAGCATGCTATAATGCTAAACAACAAACTAATGCTGCTAAATGCAAACATACTACCGTGCTAACTATAACTATTACACATGTTAACATGCTAACCTGCTAAATATCACGTGAAACATCAACATATGACAATGTTAGCAAGCTAAAACAAACAAACTAAGATATGTTAATAAGTGAGCTTTAAAAGGTGCCGATAGGACCTTCCTTGGTCACGATATTTCTCTTCTTACCAATGTCGAAGGCATGACCCACACTACTCTAGTTGGCTTACCCTGATATTCTTGCCCTAAACCTAACTAATCTCACTCCTCATGCCTAAACCTAACCGACCACCAGCGAAAGCATTCAAGGCAACAACATGGGAAGGTCTGATGATGTCATTCTGAATAATTAGCCATGTGTTTTGTTGCACATAGATTGTGTATTTTTGGAGCAATAGGCATTCCCCACTGCATCATGGTTGTAACTCCATACTTAAATACGAGATTGGGAGCATTTCTATTCCCTCCGCACAGCTCTCAACATTGCGACGACTGAGCCAGCAGCCCTCAGCTAACAGCGCTAACAGTGGAAACAACAGCAACAGTGCTAACACAGCTATCAGTGTTAACCTGAGGGGGAATTGGAGGGTGGGTGCTACACTTCCATGCTGCTGCCACTGGTGAGGCCGTGAGCTAGCCAGTGGGGCACACTCACGTGCACAAACATGCACTAAAAGAAACACACAGCTGGCCTGGCGATGTCAACAGAGCACAGATAAACTTGGATTACAACTCACACAGAGGGAGTGACTTCATTCTCTGCTCAGGTAGACATTCCTCCTCTATATCTTTACATAGCAAATAGTTGTTTGATGCTATACTAATGCTCTGGGTTTCCTAGACAGCCTTTACAGCACAAACATAAGATTGATATCGAACTTCTTATCTATCTTCATTAAATGTCTGTCTTAAGGAAGAGCAAACTTCTCTCATTTTTCCCCAACATTTCTGTTTTCTTGTGTTTAATGGCTTTAAACTTTTACTCTTGTTTCAGTCTGTTCATGGATTCACACCAGCGACCTCTGGGTCACTTTGACTTTACCACAGCGCACAGACCGGCTGAGTCCAGCTCAAACCAAGAAGAGCAGAAGGGTCTGATTACCTCTAATATTTGAAACACAAGACTCGCAGTAAATCGACAGATGCTGCACATAAAGCAGTCACACACTCACTCATACACACACAGAACACAGAACATACACACTTTGCACTTTATTTATTTATGTATTATGTATTTATTTTTGCACTTTATTTATTTATGTATATATCATGTGGATTTGTGTATATAGTATTTTATTTTATTTTATTTTATTTTATTTGGTGTACTTGGGTGTATTTTTCTTGTGTATATTTTGTGTATATTTTGTATATTTTTGCATAGATGTGTATCTCTTTCTGCTGTGGAGAGTGAATTTCCCAGTTGTGGGATTAATAAAGTTTAATCTAATCTAATCTACACATACGTGAACACACAGCCCTGATGGGAAAGGGCTCGGGGCGCTTTGGGATTTTGTTAATTTGAAAGAAAGAAATTAATGTGTCCAAAGTGACTGCTGACAGTCTGGACAGCCTCTGATAATAATGGTGTTTAATTCAGACTATTGGTTTGCTGCTCACACACGCTGCATGAATTTCCAGGGGTTGCCATGGAAATACTTTTTTTTCTCCTCCTCTGATGTAGGTTAACCATCAGTTATGAATAAAGTAGAGCGCCGTCAGACAGCGTATGTGCTCGTCTCTTCATAGGCTGGAATGCATTAAGAGACGATTCGATGCGCGTCATATTGATGCACTTCTTCTGTTCTGATATTTCCATGAGGGCACCACAGTCAGGAGAGCTGGAACATCAAAGGGACCAGAGTGATAATGGATTTCACTACCACGTGTATCTGTTTTATGTCGTCACTCTTCTTTTAACAGTTTCTCACCGTCTTTTGCAGTCGAACTGCAACAAATTAACGTAAATTGCCAAAGTAATTTAGAAATAAACCTAATTGGGAAACTATTTTATTCAGTCTGTGTTGACAAAAAGATGTCTGCTTTCCAAAAGATTACAAACTATACAACTCAGTGACAATAATAAAGAAACCCCGGTTCAGTATTGCATTGAACCGACTGGCCCTGATAACAGATGCCACACATTGTGACAGTGACTCGACAAAACTGCCAGCGTTTGATGGATGGATGCTTCATTGCCAAAGCTTTTCAAAGAAACTGCTACTGTGTTGGCCCGGTAATAAATGAATGACATTTCCCTTCACTGTTCCTTGAACCCTGCCTGGATTACTCTCGCACTATGACAAAAGCTGAAAGCACTCATCCCCTCCAGGCAGCATAAAGGCCAGAAATGGATGCTTCATGAGGAATGTGTAAATCTTCAGGTGTTAATGGATCCAGTTTATACGAGCTGAATGCTCCAAACTACTAACACCTTCCCCTCCAGCCTGTATATTTGTGACCATGTACAACAGAAAACGCGTTCACCCTTTGGCGATCTTTGTCCAAATACCAACAAATGTTTCTGTTAATGTTTCCACTGAAGACTTTTGGTGGTTATTAACCCGGACAGGAAATGTTCTCTGTTGTTATTACCCCCTGCAGTCTGACCTGAACCTCAGTGTGATGTCACCTGTCGTACTGTGGACTGACGTGTGTTAACTTGTTATGGACGCTGCCGACCCAACATGGCACATTCATCTACATAGTGACATGCATTTAATCTAGCTGACCAAGTTCAAATGGGCCACATTAGCCTACAATCATCTTAGTTAAGTTAACTAGCCTGCTGACTTTCCAACACTGTGAATGCCATGAACATGAATTAATGAAGGGATAATACAAAAGGAAGTATCCTGATCAGGGCTGGATTAAGCAAGTGAGTTGCGGGCACCTGTTCAGCATCACGTTCCCCAACTTTGTTTCATTATAAATTGATTAACTGCAAATTTTAAGAGTATGCACAATGACTGAAACATTAAAAAATGTATTGAAACTACACAAACTAATTCCTGTACTTTGAATCTGGGGACCCCTGAAGGTGTGGGGCTATGGGGCAGTTTCCCGCTTTGCTCGGTTGGTAAGCCTTGATCATGACATACAAACGTGGATTAAAAACTGACAGGCCTACCGGGCATAGGCCCAAGGGCCCAAAGTGTCAGGGGCCCCCCCTGGCCTTCACCTACAAAATGTCACACAAAGAGACATGTACGAACCAGGAACAGGCTCAAAATGACCACAAAGACACACAAAATGACTACAAAGAGACACAAAATGACCACAAAGACAAAAAATGACTACAAAGAGACACAAAATGACCACAAAGACAAAAAATGACTACATAGAGACACAAAATGACCACAAAGACACAAAATGACTACAAAGACACAAAATGTCTACATAGAGACACAAAATGACTACAAAGTGACACAAAACAACTACAAAAGAGAAACAAAACATCTACAAAGAGACACAAAATGACTACATAGAGACAAAAAATGACTACATAGAGACAAAATGACTACATAGAGACACAAAATGACCACAAAGACACAAAATGACTACAAAGACACAAAATGTCTACATAGAGACACAAAATGACTACAAAGACACAAAATGTCTACATAGAGACACAAAATGACTACAAAAGAGAAACAAAACATCTACAAATTCACAGAGATGTGTAATGGCTACAAAGAGACACAAAATAACAACAGAAAGAGGCTAAAAAACTATAAAGGAGATGTGGTACCTTTTATATGTCTCAGCCGAGGAGTCCATTTTCTCATAATCCGCCCAATGAAATATAGGGAATGTAACATTTTCTGCATCAGGATACCTCGGAGTGTATCGTTGCATGCATGCCATGGCCACTTACCGAAGAAAAATGAGTTTCAAATGTATGCAAATCATCGTTATCTAATTTTTCAAAAGTTGTTTGTGTTTGTAAGTTTAACTCAAGGTCTGTTTCAGTGATAGTTGTATTGTTGCTATGGTTACCTGTATTTTAATTTTCACCATCAGTGGGCACGGAATATTAGAATGTGGGTAACCATAGCAACAATACAACAATACTGCTGCCACTCATTTAAACAATTATAAACTGTTGATCTTTGTCTGAGGTGTCCAGCCAATCAGAGATGAGTATTTTAGTTAGCTATGGCATCATTGAAAATTAGGTATGATGCAAATAAAATAGGCTTTTTACGTGAATGTTGTTGTATTTCTGTTTCAGATTGGTGAATGAACATCTGTTTTTGCATGTTTATGAGTGCAAATGTTTATCTAGGAAAACGTGGGATGCATTTATTGGGTATCCACAGTGTCTATGTGTGTTTATGTAATAAACGTTGTGTGTTTGTCCATTCTCTAAAAATCTGACATCTGATTGTAATCATATTTAGTGGTCAACATCATCTGCCCGACCCGGCCTGGACCTGCCTCTCACGCTCAGCTCATATCTTTTCCAGTTGCGTTGATGTTGTGTGAGCTCAAGTGACCTAAATTCTGGCGTCTCTTGGGGGTTCTGGAAAAGCAACATCCCCTCTGTCTCTGTCCATCTTTCTTTCAGTCTGGTAATCCTTCCCTCTTTCTCTCTCTCTCTCTCTATATATATCTCAGTCTGATTCAAACCATTTCTCACGTTGTGACTCACTATGAAAAAACGTGAAAACATGCCTTCAGAGACATTTTGAAAAACAACTCCTCAGCTGCAGAAAGCTGAGTGTATTTTGAGAGATGCCAATTGTTTTGATATATTAAGAGGAAACTTGGAGCAGATGTGCAGGAAGAAGAGTATTTTCTCTGTCAGACCACAGATCCTTCACCTGTCAGGGAATTAAATATGTCACATGGGAGGAGTGGCACTGGCACAGGTACTCATTGAGGCCTCGGGGAACAAAAAAAAAGGAGAAAGTCTCACTTTCTTTATTGCACATTAACTTTCTGTGTCGCTGAAAATATGAATTTAAGGTGCTGTGAACAAATATTTCAGAACTGGGTTTAAATGTATTGTAAAACTTTAAGGAAGACCCACTTTTGTTTAATCAGATAGAAGCTAAATGTTAAATTTTAATGGGAAAAATCGCAGCGACTTCTCTTTAGCATTCATTCGTGACTAGAGGCGATCAAACTAGTGTTAAACTTACATTTAAAGTAGCAGAATGGGTGCCAGGCTTTTTAATATTAGCTCTTGTGAATTCATTAATTACTTAGAAATAAAAAATCACAGGCATATATAGAATTATGATGATATATTCAATTTTATGCACCACCTACTTAGAATTAAACCAAATTAATTTCTTCCTCCAGAACAAATGTGCTTCTAAGAAATGTTAAATGTCTGTAAATGACTTAACTGCCTAAACTTCCATCACCTATATGTTACTAGATGTCAACGCAACTGAGGTCCTGTGGGAAAATTTGGTCCTAAAGAGAGACATCATTCTCCATCTCCATCAACAATGCACCAAATGAGGGAATATCGTTTGAAAGAATAGTGTTCATCCCTCCCGTAGGGTTCTTGTAAACTTGTAGAATTTTATATTGTCCCAGAAATAATTACGATAAATAATATTATTGTCATTTTAAGACCATTTCAAGCCATTTATATAATAATAAAACAATTGCATAATAATGCAAGGACACCCTTTCTAAGAGCAATGGAATTGTAATGTAAAAAAATATCCTAAATACATAAAACATAAATAAAAAAAAAACACACAACCTGGCTCTGTTAACAAAAATATAACGTCTTATACTGGTAGGGAAAACCCTGCTGTTTATTCTGGCATCATGTTGGCTAAAATGTTGGTGACATTTTTAAGCCGCCCACGCATGATCAGCGGTAAAAAACGCTCTGTGCTGACTGCGTCAACAATACCCGTGGCGTGGAAAGTTCAGCTTATTATTATTCGACCTCAGTTTTTAAAGTGCAACCAATGAGAGCAGCTGCAACTGTTGTTGTTGCCTAGAAACAGTGAATGCCATTCCTTGCACTCTTTTTGGGAACACATTTTACCTGCTGCCTCTGAAAGGCTCTGCACCCGATCTCGCAGTGAGTGAAGAGCAAATTTCTTATCATGTGACGGCAGCTTTATGTACACAAACACGCATGAAAACAGAACGGGCAATATAGAGGTCAGCAAAAATGATCATGGTCATGCCCATATATACAATAAGTCGATAATTATCGTGAGGCTTGTGGTGGACCAACACCTTCCTAAGACAGTTAGTCTTGGGGAGCTTTCACATCACAGACCCCGGCACACCTGACCCCAAAGTCCAGTTCGTTTTATTAGTTTCAACGCTCCGAATCGCACAGTTCTTCAATCCGTACTCGAGTCCACTACTGTTCATGTGTACTCGGGTACAGAAGTGGACTGCTAACTAAGTAACGTTAGCAGTCAGCAAATAGTTTTGAAAGGCCAGGCTTTTCTCAACGCTGCGCATCTCCGAAATATGTATATATACACAACATGCGCCGATCTCATCCTCTGAACTGCACGGCCATGGGTGATAAAGCAGGAAGGCAGGCGAGAGGTTGCTTAAATATAAACAATAGAAGACATCCGCGTTGATTGATGTCATTTTATTTAGCTTAGTTCAATGATCTGCCTCCGAAGAACAACAGCTGCTCAGCGGGCAGAGAGAGACAGCGGGGTGGGGAACAGTGTGGAGTGTGGAGTCGACATATTTTCACATCTAACCCGGTGAAATAAGAGTTTATTTTGACCAAACCAGAGTTGGTGATTGTTGGAAATACTAACAGTTTTGGTGAGTTTTATTTTGTTTCTGAATGAAGTGTTTTACGATGCTCCGCCACTAGAACCGAACTTTACTAATGTGAAAGCTGAGCGGCACGTACTCGGGCACGGTACGGATCAATCGTACCTAATATGAAAACGCTCTTGGTTTGTGCTGCAGTTTGTCACCCATCTGGAGCTTTCAGAGTTTCACCAAAATATTTGTATGGATGTGGAGGAAACCTGCTGCAATCTAAGTACAGTTCATGTTCATCCCTCTGATGGGCTAAATCCAGACCTAAAAGCACTTTAATTTAGCTCTTAATCACTCTACTGTTAAAGTAACAGCTTCAATCCCTGCAGCAGCTTATATGTCCATCAACTAACATGTATTTTGAACCCACCTGCTGACTAAATTGCTCTGAATGAGTCAGGTAAATGCCTATAATATACAGTATATATACTGTATATATGTGGCTGCCATTAACTTTCAAAAAGAAAATCAATCCTTTGTTATTCTTTCAGTTCTACTCCCCTCACACCTGCCAGCAAATGACAGGCTTCATAATCAACGTTTCTCTGGCCCTGTAAGAGCTGCTGAACATTTAAGATGTGATTGTAATTGCTGCGTGTATTTTTCTCTCCATCGAGGTGTCTCCTCTCTGATGGCGGCCTCTTCATCGCACCCCTTCAAACACTGGAGATTTGGTGAGGAAACATCTCAGTACGGACACACAGGGTTACCGTCACTATGGCAACTGGGATTATTACACATGCTGCAGCTTACTGTGCACACACACACACACACACATACAGTGTGCACGTAAATACTGACGGTAGATCTTTTTGCATGCTTTGAGATCAAAGAGGGAAGAAGAAGAAGAAGAAGAAGCAGCAGCGCCCACATGGGACACGCTGAAACCTGAGACGCAAACATTACATAGGAATACTGTATTCAAGCTATTTAAATATACACATACTGCTTTCACACTCACTCACACTCAGGCTGGAATGACCGACATGCCATACCAACACCTTCTGTAACGCCACAGTCATCGGCTACTGCGCCGCGTACCTAACCTGCTGCAGACAGAAGATGAAGTTGGTGAACAAGACGCATGAGGGAATTCTTTCTTTCAAGACATTTCTGCTTTGTTGAGCATTTCAGAGGCAGGAAAGGTGAGTGAGAAGAGATCTGACAGAGGTTAGAGAGCCCCGCTTGGATGCACACACCTTAGCTGTGTCCCAAAAGCACACTGTACTATAAAGTGTATAGTGAATACTGATGTAACAGTGGCACTGTTCTGGCATGTACACAGAATGAATCTACTTGACTGCATTGGTGGAAGAAGTACTACTAAAAGTAAAAGTACTGCAAAAATTCAAGAAGACAGTACTGCATTCAAAATCCTACTTAAATCCTACTAAACCTGCAATAACTGTTATTTTTTGGCCACGCATTTCTTCCGCTGCAACGGCTTTGAAAGGCCCGTG
>CAKALG010046319.1:0-14833 GCA_916700815.1 Helicolenus hilgendorfi
TGTTACCTCTCGTTGCTGGAGGGCGGGCGTCCTGAGGACAAGCTCGAGTGTGAGTGTCATCCCGAGTCACGTGGCTTTTGGCCCCTCTGTTTATATACAACAGGCATCTACAATTCAGTGATGTGTTGAAAGTGGACAAATCCTTATGCCAGATTTATGAATCGCAGAAATGCAAGAAACTCTAGGAACCGAATAAAAAAATTTAAAAAAAAGATAAAATACACAACCAACCAACTGAGCCACCGAAGTCTTAAACTGAGTCAAACCTCAGTGGGTGGAAGGCTCAGTAAGGTCATGCTGAAGCTCAGTGAAAAAGACAAAGGTTAAGAGAGGACAAATCATGAATCTTTGCTCTGCTGCTTTGTGAAAAAAGCAACATCAAGCCACATTAAGTAGCTGATGTTTCAAGTTTTAAATAACCACGGTAGCCTTTAGCTGTCTAGGTAATCTAATCTAAGAGATGCCACTAACCCTCTATGTTTTAAGTTAAAAAGAAAATTACAGAGCAGGGGGAGAAATTCAGAAGTTCTCTGAGATTGAAGTCACAAATTTACGAGAAAAAAACAAGGAAAACTACAGCTTCACTTTGCATGGTTGGATTAACGTCATCACACCACAGACGCTGCCGCTTGCCGTGTATTATGTCTGCAGTGGACGACCTGATCAAATTATAGTTTGCAATAAGTTAATACTTGTGGTTTTAGCTCAGAATCACCATGTTATCATAAGCATACGGACATTGAGACATGTCAATTGGGTCTATTAAGAAGAAAACAACATAGTTTTTCCTGTGAATTTACGACTTTAATTTTGAAAATTCTGAGTTTTTTTCTAGGAATATTACCCCCATATCCCGGCTCCATAATTTTATTTCATTTATTTTGTTTTTTTACCTACAATAGCCCTAATATGCTGTTGTAGATTTAAGCCCCATTCGTACTGGATTTATTTCTCTAAGGGATGTGGGGTGATTTTTGCATTAACTGTGCTGGTCAGTGATTTAAATCCCACCCGGAGCGCCGCCAATGTGGGTCATTTTACACCCCCACCTCAGTAATTATGATAGCTGTTATTAACTGCTGTTTTTTAGCAAACTCGCTGGTATTTAAATACTGTCCGGATGCAGATCTCTGTAGCTGTTTTTCCTTCTGTTTTGTTTTTTCTTTTAATCAGCTCAATGTGAAGTTTGGACTTTGGAAATTGGAGGATGTTGGAAATGTTTTTTGCTAATCTGAAACCAAAACCATGTTAACACCAACATGTAGGATTATTTAGGAAACATTACGGCAATGCCAAAAGATTAAAGCCATCAGGAGAGAAAGAGCTCATCAAATGTCTGTAATGTCAGATACAGGTTGTTACTGGTATTGTCTGTTGGCTAGTCCTGCAGAATGCTCATGTCTATTAGAGATGAGTTAAATTACTGAGGAGCACAGGGAATATTTAATGGAGTTTTGCTGTTATACTACAATATGAAGGGAACAATAATATTGAGAGTAATATTACTATTCTCACAGGAATCCTCCTTCTTTATTTGCCTCAGTACAACAAAGCCCGATTCTTATCCATTTGGTGTTATTATGTGAGCGATAATACACGATGAAGACTCCTGATTACAGCTAAATAAATAAGTCAATTAATTGATCGACAGAAAATGAATCAGTAACTGTATTGATAATCAGTTACTTGTGGAAAAATGCTGAACATTGGCTAGTTGCAGCTTTTCAATTGTAGAATGGCTGCTTTTCTCTTTTGTATGTGATGTTAAACAAAATATCTTTGAGTTTTACACTCAAAAATACAAGCAATCTGAAAGACGTCTGGGAAATTGTGATGGACATTTATCACTGTTTTCTCACATTTTATGGACAAAACAATGAATTGAAAAAATAATCAACGGATTAATAAAAAAATGTAAATAAATGTTATTTGCAGCCATAGTCCTGGTATACGAAAATAATGATGAGGTGGAGGCCGTTAGTAGTCTGTTCTTTTCTATGTGTTATGTGTTATTGTGCTTATGCAATGTCCGCTAATCAAAGGAAAGTTTGTTTGTAGTCAGGTTGTTGGTCGTTTTTATCTGGAAATGCAGCATCAAGCAGAACTACTGTTGCTATGGTTACCTACATGTCCTTTTACACAATTAACAGACACCTGCCAGCCAATCAGAAAGTGTTCTCCATGGTCATGACACAGCATGCAAAACACCTGCTGTAGATAATAAAATGTGCTTTTAAGAGATGCAGCTTTATCTCTGCATCTCTGAACATTCAAAATTACCACCACATGTTACACTTTAGCCTGCGTCAGTGGTGAAAGAAGTACTCACATCCTTTACTTAAAGGTCCAGTGTGTAGGATTTAGGGGGGTCTCTTGGAAGAAATTGAATATATTATTAATAAGTATGTTTTCTTTAGTGTAGAATCACCTGAAAATAAGAATTGTTGTGTTTTCATTAGCTTAGAATGAGCCGCTTATATCTACATAGGGAGGGGGTCCTCTTCACGTAGTCCGCCATGTTGCCCCGCCATGTTTCTACAGTAGCCCAGAACGAACAAACCAAACGCTGGCTCTAGAGAGAGCCTTTCGCTTTTTTACGCTACCTGAAGGCCACCGTAGTTCTCTTACATGCTTGGCACAGGGAGAAATTTCAGTTGTTTGCAATCTGCAACCTCAACGCTAGATGCTGCCAAATCCTACACACTGCACCTTTAAGTAAATTAGCAGTATCGCAGTGTAGAAATACTCTGTTACGAGTCACATTCCTGCATTTACAGTTTAACTTAAGTAAAAGTATTAGCATTTAAATATCCTTAAAGTATCAAAAGTAAAAGGACTCATTATTCAGAATGGCCCATATCAGAATAATGTAAAGTATATTATTGATGGGGCTGTAAATCGAGTAAAATATTTAATCGCGATTAATCGCAAATTAATCACACATTTTTTATCTTTTCAAAATGTACCATAAAGGGAGATTTGTCAAGTATTTAATACACATGTCAACATGGGAGTGGGCAAATATGCTTGCTTTATGCAAATGTATGTATATATTTATTACTGGAAATGAATTAACAACACTAAACAATGACAAATATTGTCCAGAAACCCTCACAGGTACTGCATTTAGCATAACAAAATATGCTCAAATCATAACATGGCAAACTGCAGCTGAACAGGCATGTGATTATCATAAAGTGGGCGTGTCTGTAAAGGGGAGACTCGTGGGTACCCATAGAACCCATTTACATTCACATATCTTGAGGTCACAGGTCAAGGGACCCCTTTGAAAATGGCCATGCCAGTTTTTCCTCGTCAAAATTTAGCATAAATTCGCAGTGTTATTGAGCCTCCTTTGTGACAAGCTAGTATGACATGGTTGGTACCAATTGATTCCTTAGTTTTTCTATTTTCATATCACCAGTATCTTCACTCTAGATTTAAAACGGAGCCCGCTACAACCTCCAAAAGATTGATTGCGTTAAAGAAATTAGTGGCGTTAAAACAAATTTGCGTTAACGCGTTATTGTCGCGTTAACTATGACAGCCTTCAAATTTAATTAAAATTATTAATGTATTAATATCTACATTACATTAATGTTGCAGCTGGTAGAGGTGGGGCTTATTTTCCACTATATATACAGTACATACAGTATTTGAGTAAATGTACTTAGTTGCTTTCCACCACTGGCCTGCATCTGTTTTTAACTAGCTCTCCTGTTTGCTACCAAAGCCTTCGAATCTGTGGTCACAAATGAATGAAACTAGTGTGAAAACACACAAACAACTTTTTGTTCAGGTGTTGAATCCAAAAAAACAACCTGTGACTGTGAATTATATCGCCCAAAAGTCTTCTTTATCACACATTTGGAGACAAAGTTGGCTCCACATCATGTACAAAAGAATGAACGGACACAAATGTCTATGCAAACATTCATATTTATTAATTCAATTGTCTACGTTGACCTTAGTTCTCCGCCGAGGTTTAACTCGACCAATGAAATTATTTCTGTTTCCATTTCTTTAGGCTCGGAGAAATGAGTCTCCAAATAAAATCCTGTCTGCGAGGTTAACATGACATCAGGACACCAGCCTGAACAAGCACAGAAACCTTATAATAGAAAGTCATTAT
Source organism: Helicolenus hilgendorfi (assembly GCA_916700815.1). NCBI lineage: Eukaryota > Metazoa > Chordata > Actinopteri > Perciformes > Sebastidae > Helicolenus > Helicolenus hilgendorfi. Next base: position 4,133 of record CAKALG010046319.1, read on the forward strand.
AATGGCCAGACATATATTGGGTTTCCTATAAGCAATGAAATTGTAAATTGAAAAGTTGTATGTTGTATTGATATTTATTTTATCTTAATATTTGCCAGGTATCTTCATTTTTTCTGTTCTTTTCCTAATTATTAAAGAGTTTTCTCTGCTATATTTAGTGGTTATCAAGCACAATCAATCAAACTGCATGTTTATTGTCGTGTTATTCTCCCCCTGGTGAAAATAATAACTCAGCTTACAACCAAAGTTAGTATCATTTTTCTGAATTTGAAGGTGGAGCTTTTATTTTTTAATTGATCATCACCATTCCTACTCTGTTTATTCTTTATCTCACTTCTTTGGAGACGATCATTGCAGCTCCCATAAAGCTTCTCCGAAGGGATGCTTGATTCCTTATGGTTGCGGTTTATTGACACGTCTTCCCACATCTCTTAATTGCATTTATCACATCATTTATTCACACGGTTACAATGCTTAATTGGACATCAGACTTTTTTTCCCTCTGTGTTGCAGTAATTCTCATCCATCTGCTGAATTATTGAGTAGAGTAGCGCTCATTAAGCTCAAGGATGACTAAATAATTCAACCGATGCTGCCTGTGTGTGAGCACATTGTGGATTTAACTATAGATGATATCTTATTGAGCTCTCTCTCTCTCCCTGTCTCTTCTCAACTCTGTGAGCCACTCTGTTGTTATTGTTGAGGTGGACGGGTCCCTCTGCTGGTTAGTTTAAGGACTGCTCCGATTTCTGAGCTGATGTTTTTCTTTCATCAGGATCATCTGAAGCGAGCTAATTCTGGCAATCCAGCACAGATGTCTGCACTGCAAAAAAAAATTGTTAATAACTTAAAAGTAGCAAAAAAGGTTCAGGAATTTCTTTTTAAATGAATGGCGTCCAATTGAAATAAACAATGAAGAATATGACTGAATCGAGCCCTACAACAGTGGTTCCCCCACCCCTACTTGTATCTAAGAAAAGCTGAGCCCCCTGCCCCCATATTTTCAGACGTCATCACCCTTAAAAGAATTACAAATCCTCAAACAAAATCCTGATTTGGAATAAGGTGAGTCTGTGTATTAAATGAGTTGGTCTTTCTTTATTAAATCAACTGTATTTAATGAATAGAACTAGATTGTAGAATGTGTTATGTTAACATTCCGGTATGTTTAGTTTGGATTTTAGAAGGAGTTGCGGAATAACAATTCCGGAATGTTCAGTTAGGATTTAAAATTCCGGAATGTTCAGTTTTGAATTTAAAACGTGTTACATTTCAATTCCGGAATGTTCAGTTTTGAATTTAGAACGTGTCACAATACAATTCCGGAATGTTCAGTTGGGATTTACAATTTCGGAATGTTCAGTTTGGAATTTAGAACGTGTTATGTTACAATTCTGGAATGTTTAGTTCGGATTTCAGAAGGTGTTGAGGAATTACAATTCCCGAATGTTCAGTTTGGAATTTAGAACATGTTACATTACAATTCCGGAATGTTCAATTGGGATTTACAATTCCGGAATGTTCAATTTGGAATTTAGAACATGTTACGTTACAATTCTGGATTGTTTGGTTCGGATTTTAGAACGTGTTGAGGAATTACAATTCCGGAATGTTCAGTTTGGAATTTAGAACATGTTACATTACAATTCTGGAATTTTCAGTTGGGATTTAAGATTCCGGAATGTTCAATTTGGATTTTAGTACATGTCACATTACAATTCCGTAATGTTTAATTCGGACTTCAGAACGTTTTACGTAATTACAATTCCGAATGTAAGTTCAGATTTTAGAATGTGTTACGTTACAATGCCGGAATGTTCAGATGGGATTTACAATTCCGGAATGATTAGTTCGGATTTCAGAACGTGTTACGGAATTTCAATTCCGGAATGTAAATTTCAGATTTTACAATGTGTTACATTAAAACTCTGCAATGTAAATTTCAGGTTTTAGAACAAGTTACGTTACAATTACGGCATGGTTATTTCGGATGTTAGAACGTGTTATGTTACAATTCCGAAATGTTTAGTTCGGATTTTAGAACGTGTTGCGGAATTACAATTCCGGAATGTTCAGTTTGGAAATTAGAACGTGTTACATTAAAATTCTGGAATGTTCAGATGGGATTTACAATTCTGGAATGAACAGTTCAGATTTCAGAATGTATTATGGAATTTCAATTCCGGAATGTAAAGTTCAGACTTTAGAATGTGTTCCGTTAAAATTCTGGAATGTTCAGTTCAGGTTTTAGAACTACTTAAATTTCAATTCCGGAATGTTCAGTTTGGAATTTAGAACTTGTTACATTACAATTGCTGAATGTTCAGTTGGGATTTACAATTCCGAAATGTTCAGTTTGGAATTTAGAACGTGTCACAATACAATTCCGGAATGTTCAGTTGGGAATTACAATTCCGGAATGTTCAGTTTGGAATTTAGAACGTGTCACATTACAATTCCGGAATGTTTAGTTTGGATTTTAGAATGTGTTGCGGAATTACAATTCCGGAATGTTCATTTGGGAATTACAATTCCGGAATGTTCAGTTTGGAATTTAGAACGTGTTACATTACAATTCCGGAATGTTTAGTTTGGATTGTAGAATGTGTTGCGGAATTACAATTCCGGAATGTTCATTTGGGATTTACAATTCCGGAATGTTCAGTTTGGAATTTAGAACGTGTTACATTTCAATTCCGGAATGTTCAGTTTAGAATTTAGAACGTGTTACAATACAATTCCGGAATGTTCAGTTGGGATTTACAATTTCAGAATGTTCAGTTTGGAATGTGGAACGTGTTACAATACAATTCCGGAATGTTCAGTTGGGATTTACAATTTCGGAATGTTCAGATTGGAATTTAGAACGTGTTACGTTACAATTCCGGAATGTTCGGTTGGGATTTACAATTCCGGAATGTTCAATTTGGATTTTAGAACATGTCACGTTACAATTCCGGAATGTTCATTTCAGATTGTAGAATGTGTTATGTTAACATTACGGAATGTTTAGTTCGGACTTCAGAACGTTTTACGGAATTACAATTCCGGAATTTTAAATTCAGATTTTAGAATGTGTTATGTTACAATTCTGGAATGTTCAGTTAGGATCTAAAATTCCGGAATGTTCAATTTGGAATTTAAAACGTCTTACATTTCAATTCCGGAATGTTCAATTTGGAATTTAGAACATGTTACATTACAATTCCGGAATGTTCAGTTGGGATTTACAATTTCGGAATGTTCAGTTTGGAATTTAGAACATGTTATGTTACAATTCTGGAATGTTTAGTTCGGATTTTAGAAGGTGTTGAGGAATTACAATTCCGGAATGTTCAGTTTGGAATTTAGAACATGTTACATTACAATTCCGGAATGTTCAGTTTGGAATTTAGAACATGTTACATTACAATTCCGGAATGTTCAATTTGGAATTTAGAACATGTTATGTTACAATTCTGGAATGTTTAGTTCGGATTTTAGAAGGTGTTGAGGAATTACAATTCCGGAATGTTCAGTTTGGAATTTAGAACATGTTACAATACAATTCCGGAATGTTCAATTTGGAATTTAGAACATGTTACATTACAATTCCGGAATGTTCAGTTGGGATTTACAATTTCGGAATGTTCAGTTTGGAATTTAGAACATGTTACATTACAATTCCGGAATGTTCAGTTGGGATTTACAATTTCGGAATGTTCAGTTTGGAATTTAGAACATGTTATGTTACAATTCTGGAATGTTTAGTTCGGATTTTAGAAGGTGTTGAGGAATTACAATTCTGGAATGTTCAGTTTGGAATTTAGAACATGTTACATTACAATTCCGGAATGTTCAATTTGGAATTTAGAATGTGTTACGTTACAATTCTGGATTGTTTAGTTCGGATTTTAGAACGTGTTGAGGAATTACAATTCCGGAATGTTCAGTTTGGAATTTAGAACATGTTACATTACAATTCCGGAATTTTCAGTTGGGATTTACAATTCCGGAATGTTCAATTTGGATTTTAGATATTCTGAGTATTTCGGTTTCATTCTTCATTCTTGTACTTCATTCTCTCCTGTCGGGTAGCCATTACTCCTCTATATCTTTACATAGCAAATAGTTGTTTGCGGCAATATTAATGCTGTGGATATCATATAGAAAACCTTTATGAGGTTTTTTTTTTCTTCGTTAGAAAAATCAGAGAGACTTTCCGCTGTCCTACCTATTTGTACTGCAGACAGAAGTTAAAAACAATTCTCATCATCTTTAGCACTTTATTAGCTCTCTGGGTCACCACAGTCGCCTCTTTGTGACACCATCAACCTCCACCCAACACGAGCATCGCTCCCCCCTCCCTTCGCTCCCCAAAAGGTCACACCCCCTCAGGAAACTGGCACTTAGCTCCTCATTAGTGGCCTGACAAACCACCATCTGACGTCAAGTCCTTATGATGTCAGCATCACCTACCCTGTGCTGCACCTCGAGTGCGCTCACATGGAGGCCGGGGGTTGGGGCAGCGGTGGGTAAGAGCGCCTCTAAGTGTAGACATTAGTATGGAAATGATCTGCAGCCAGGTCATGTTGTTGTTATTGTCACGATTCTGTTTCGTTCAGACGCATCACCGTGATGTCAGCCAATCACAGCTGTGATGCGGGAGCTGTCTGTTTCCATGGTGACACTTTGAGTGGTAATTGGGGGACACTTGAAGTTGCAACATTCAGATGCTTACAACTGCATAAATTCAGGTTTTGCTTTGTATTTGCATGCAGTGAGGTACACAGTGAAATAAAAGCTTTTTATTGAGCAGTGAGAGCCGTGGCTTCTCCTGCCAATAACTGCTTTTAATGTTCACTTCAAAGGGTGGAGAGTACAGGGTGTTAATGCTGGAGCTTGACATTCAGTTTTGTTTGTCTCCACAGTTATGTTTCGCCTCTATGACACGGATGGAAACGGCTCTTTGGACAGCTCGGTAAATATTTCTCCTCTTTAAGAGCAGCTTTCACCTGAAATTCATTGTTCAAAATGGCAAAATTTAAACTAATAACACCCCCAAACATGTGTTTTTACTGTTAATATATTTCAAATGACAAAAGTCTTTTCTAATGAATTTTATTTTATTGTGTGTACTCGAGACAATTTGTCAGTTTTTAAAACGTCTGTAATAAAATCAGAGAGAGACACAAAGCAAAGTTAGGAGAGGATACAGTCTCCTGTCTAACACCTAAAAATTATTCTCATTATCTGCTAATTTTATTCTTGATTTATCAATTAATCGTTTGAATTATAAAATGTCAGAAAACAGTGAAATATCCTATCAAGATTTTCCTAAATCCTGAGGTAATGTCATCAAATATCTTGTTTTGTCTGACGGTCAAATCCCAAAACATTCAATATGTTATCACAATGGAGGAGATTTATTTATTTATTTATTTGGTCAGCCGCCACCACCACCCTTCTTCGGAGGACTAAATTGACTTTTTTTTAAAAATCTTTTTCAAATTAGTAGCCAAGGAGGGTAAAGAAAAATGATAATACAAACAATGATAATCGTAGTCGTAAGTATAACAATGTGACTTTAAAAAAAAAATAAGAAAGAAAGGGTGAATAGGCCGGCCACCTTGACAATATATATACACACAAACAGGCCACAGAAAAGCACTCAAGAGTAGACAACGCCACATGTATGTACAAACAACACAAAAGGAAAAGAAATTTAAAAAATAAAATAAAAATGATTTCAACGATGAATCGATCACCAAAATTGCAGATTATTAATTTGTCGATCGACTAATCGACTACTCGTTTCAGCTCTATGAGTTTGTGTATGTGCATAAGCATGTTATACTTGTTTGATGTTGACAAAATGACACTAATAAAAAAAGATGCATACAAATTAATAAACCTCAATGATAATAAGACGTGAGGACATGGGTAATAATTTAAGTACAATTTTGAGGTACTTTATTTGAGTGTTTACATTTTATGTCACAGTATACTTCTGCTCAACTACAAATCAGAGGGAAATGTAGTTCTTTTTACTTCATTACATTTATTTCACAACTATAGTTACTATTTTTAAGATCACATTTTATAGGTAAAACCACCAATCATTAATGAAATATACATACAGTAGTTATTGATTAAATTACTCATATATACTCGTATATACAGTATATAAACATCAACATTAAAATGCTGCTCAGTAAAAAAAAATATGTACAGTATGATAAACATAGCACTCCGAATGGGGATATTTTGCATAATGAGTTACTTGCGTATTAGATGCGATCTACTCTGTATACTGTATGCACTGTATGCAAGTACTTAATGGGTAAATGAAACAAAGATATAATCAGTTTGCTCCCATTCTGTACATGTAATACCTCAACACATAGTACAATTATATGAATGGGTGGATGACAGAAAAGAAGAATTGAAGAGAAAAGTTGGGCGTTGGTGTATTTATGAATGAAAGCGCACCAGTTCTTATGTGTTCATGTATAGGAAGTGCGTAGGTGGGAGTGGTGGGTAAGAAATTAGAGGGCAAGGGTGGAGTGGGTGGAGGGGTTTGTAATGTATCCCATTATTAGTATCCCATTATTGGCTGGGAGAGGGAGAGTAATGAAAAGAGGACAGAGAGCACACCAAAAAGAGAGCTATTAATTCAATGTGTACTTCATATTTTAGAGAAATTAAAAGAATGGTTATTACTTTTTTATTATTATTATGAACTCTTGATTTGCACTCAACATCTTAAAGAAGTCCAAAGTGCATCATAGTGATTCAGTATCCCACTAGATAATAATATCACCCCCCTCTGCTCTCCAGAAAAGCAACCATTGTAATTAAACCATCAGCCTCCGAGCTCTTCCCACGCTGCCTTTGTTTTTCTCTCTGCAACTCTTCTGTGCGGAAGACTGACATTCTCAACCTGCTATTACACGCTGTTTATCAGTCTATTCACGCCAAAGGCACTTAGCGACATCAACTTGTAAGGCTGCAATATACAGAAAGGTAAATACAGTATTTTTGTGCCTGTAATTGACTGTCTGTGGTCTCACTGCAGGAGCTGGAGCACATTATCTCCCAAATGATGCATGTAGCAGAGTACCTGGAGTGGGACGTGACTGAGCTGAAACCAGTAAGAGAGACATTTCACCCAGTTAACAGAAAGCAGCAATGGTGTTAATTTAATAGACTGACAGGGAAAGAGACTACTTAAGCTATCCGAGGGCTTTTTTTCTACAGCTATGACATTTTTGTGGCTGAACTTTTACCCTGAAAGAAATTGCTAATGGGCCTGAAAATTCAATATTACAATTAAGAGAGTACACTTATTATTTATACACTCATTGAATATATTTTTGAGGTTCCACTGATTTTTTTTCCTCAACCCCATGGGGAACCGAAATTTCTCAAATTTACAACTTCTATGAAAAATGCGACTTCTTCTTCTCTTCTCTTTTGACTTATTGTTTTTTTTTTGGTAATAATGTAGATCCTCCAGGACATGATGCGGGAGATTGACTACGATCATGATGGCACTGTGTCACTGGAGGAGTGGATCCAGGGAGGCATGACCACCATCCCACTATTGGTCCTGCTGGGCCTGGAGACAGTGAGTCCACAGAGAGACCATTTCCATTTGCTGGTGACACCGGTCGCTTGCTAACGCTCCAAGAAAGAAAGTTTTAGAATGGAAATTTCAGAGAAAAAACTAAGTACTCAAACTCAAACTTGTTTCCTGTGAGGACGGAATCTTATTTTGAAAAGCCTGTATGCGTGTAACGTCGGGAAATTGACACATGTTGCTGGAGGAATTACTTTTGTAAGATATCATACAAATCGTTGTATGGATACGTGCAAACATTAACCTGAGATAAACAGCCAAGCAAACTCTTCACAAAGCCATTCACTCAGTTAAAAAATACAAAAACATTCTACGGCAAACATCGCAAAACAAACAGTGCATAAATTACAAGCAAACAAATGATCATTAATAACCTGCAGTTATCTGATTGCCTGCCTGTCTCCTGTCTGTCCTCCCAAGAGTTGCCCATTACTTGTATGATCAATACATAAACACATGGATTTTCATTAAACCTTGCTTAACAGTGACAAATCAGACAACATAAGAGTTATTAATGACCAATTTCATTATGTAGGCTTGGTGGCATGATTGGCATTAAAGCGATTATTTTATCATTAAACTCACCTGATGATGTCCCTGAACCATTTGGACAAATACCACAAGGGGAGAATGTGTGAATTTCACACTGTCCTGTACGAGGCACTTCACCCTGTGTTTTGAAACTGAGGGTAAAGTGTGGTGCTGCTAATAACGACGCTCAGTCAACCTGATCTGGTTAATGTCACATTATTTTCTGTACAAAAACAAAACGATTAATAACATGACACTTATTGCTATTTTAGAGCTGATATTTAAGAGTGTTTTTACACAGCTTTTAGTTCACCAGCCCCCCATCCCTCAAAAGAAATGAAGAAATCTTCTCGCATCATGCAAGTGTAAATTGACTTTATCAGTCTCTCCTCAGCTCTTTTTTACCTTTCTTCAATTCATTCCTGCAAAGATGATTATGCTAATCACTCTCAGGTCACAAGAGTACTTTTACATTTATTCTCTAATGGCTCACTGTAAATTACTGTGGTTCATAGTGTCAGCTAAATTACTAGAATTTAAAAGAGAAATCTGAAGTGTATTTTTTTTATCGCTGGGGCCATGCTACTGTTGTTGATAATCTGAAAAATACTAGAAGCAGGCAGTGGATATACACAAACTACATTCATCTATACTCATCATAACGAATACATTTTCTGCAATTCATAAATGATCTCGTAACACCTCACACACGCTCCCCAGCGGTTTCCTGAGAACATCCTTACACGTGTATATCCCCACTGCTACTGTGTGATCCCCAAACTAATGAGAGCGCCATCACTTCTGCCTTCAGTTCATCATCTTTCCACAAGATGGAACCATTTGATCAGCTTCAGCAGAAATCCCTACCTAAGTGTCATTTTTTATGAATGAGTATTACTGCAAAGGGAAGACTGCGAAACGTGTCCTCTGTCTTTGCTGCGTTTGGAAAACACAGCTTTGAGAAATTAAGTAAAACACAAATAAAAATACAACCACCAAATGAGTGAAATGGTTCTCCCACCAGAATGTAAAATGATGTAATGAAGCAGTTCAATCATTCAATCACTTCATCATTTGGTGTGTTTCTGTCGCTGCAGAATGTTAAAGATGACGGGCAACACGTGTGGAGACTGAAGCACTTCAACAAGCCGGCCTACTGTAACCTGTGTCTCAACATGCTGATTGGACTGGGGAAGCAGGGGCTCTGCTGCTCATGTGAGTGATTCACTTACCATTAAGGCTTCGACAGATACATTGATTTTCGCAGACAAGATACATATGCAATATACTGGGCCGGTGTCGTCGGTTCATGTGTTGCAGTGTCTATATCATGGATGTTACTCTGGGGTCAAATTTACATCAAAATATTGGAATCTTTTTTTCACTTGGTCTCTTTAAAAAAAGACGTAATTAGCCTGAGATTTAGCCAAGAGATTCCAGTATCAAATTATGGTTTAAAGGAAGAACCAACAGCAAATCCACCATAGTCTAAAAAACATCATTCTATGTTATTTTGTTTTAATTCTGAAAGTATAAAACCTGCTTGTGTTTCAGCCTCAATGGCTTTTTCTATTATAGTGCACCCGACTGTACACCCTTTACAGACACACATTTTGAATGTCTTTAGCTGATTAAATGGTCGTTATCAATCGTTATCATTACAATTCATATGCGTCAGATGGGCCAAACTGCACCCGCTATGTTGTAAAAGTGAAGCGACACTTAAAAACACCTTGTTCTACAGCGTTGCCAGATGGGAAATGTTAAACTAGAGGTTTAAAATTATCGTATTTTGAGGAAAATTATCCTCAACCCTCAAGTCATAATCACAAGAACAAATAGGCGTAAATGTGTAATTTTACTTAACAGGTATTTAGCCGACTTTTGACAGCCTACAAATCTACTCACATCGTTTTTTTTTTTTTGTTTGTTTTTTTAAAGCAAGCTGACGCAGTTATGATGTGTGGAAGTGGGTATGTGTCCATCTGACAATAGCCTACTGTTACAAAATTAAATTACAATATAGCACGACTGGAAGACTGTTCATATTCTGCATAACAACAGTTAAAGCCATAAACTAAGCTAATTAAATAAATAATTGGACTTAATGGTGCATTCAAAGCATATATCTCGTACAAACTCTCTTCAAATGAGCGTTGAGCAGCCGCAACAGTCCCGTTCATCAATGCCAGAGCCTACACCAAGCATGACTGGCTGGAAAGAGGTCACATGAGAAGAGATGCATAAACACAGATGCAGGACACATCTGGAAATTAATTAAAAACATACAGCACAGACTAAAACTAACTACAAATTGTAAGAGTCACAAAATGGTCAAATCGCACATTATGAAACTTTTATGTAATAATCATCGTACATCTGGCAACACTGACACTCTAACACGTTGGAAAACTGAAGGAAACTATACATTTTGAATAAGGCTGTCAAAGTTAACGCGATAATAACCGATAATGCAGTAGTGTAATGCATAGAGTAACGATATTAATAAGGCTTGAGGCTTAAAATAACTAGAAAGTGAAACTTAATTT
>CAKALG010046321.1:4174-15540 GCA_916700815.1 Helicolenus hilgendorfi
GTTCACTCTGCCCTTATCCTGTTTATATCTAAAATAATAATCCAAACTTTAAAAATAAAAAGTTAGTTTTCTTCACAGAAATGAATGAAATGCTGAGATATATGCCAACTGTATATTCTTTTTAAAAAGTTGTCTTACACCCCTTTAAATCAAGACAGCCTCGCGACACCCCGTGAAGATTTGGCGACCCCCCAATTGGGGTTGGGACCCCCAGATTGGGAACCAGTGCTTTACATCAAAGAGTACAGGCTTGTTTGAACATTCACCATTATACACCACTTTTGAAGAAGAGGAACTCTCAACTTTTCTTTTACTTTTTTAGCAAGAAAAACTCACATACATTGTGTGTGGGTTGTTTGAAGGCATTTGGGGAAATGTCGCCCGCACAGTTCTCTTACTGTTGAAGGCAGTCACCACAATCTCATCTTCCTGCTGTGCTTCAGTTGCATCAAAACCACTACGTTAACACTTAAAGGACCAGTGTGTAACAATAAGGGGGTCTATTGGTAGAAATGGAATATAATATGGATAAGTATGTTTTCTTTAGTGTTCAATCACCTGATAATAAGAATCATTGTGTTTCCGTTATCTTAGAATGAGACGTTTATATCTACATAGGGAGCGGGTCCTCTCCACGGAGTCCGCCGGTTTCTACAGTAGTACAGAACGGACAAACCAAACTCTGTTAACTTCTCCTGCTTTGGCTTGAGTCAATAACGTTACTCACTGGCGTCACCGCCGCTCTCTCGCTCTTGCTTCATCACTCACTTCCCACATACACACTCTACACACTGGCTCTGCTCCAAATCACTTACTACTACTCTTACTCTTACAACAAATGGCTCTAGAGAGGGACATTCGCGGTTACGCGTCGGCCACTGTAGCTCTCCAACACGCTTCGCACGCGGGAGATGCTTCATTTGGTTGTATTCTCCTCACCTCATCACTAGATACCGCCAGATCCTAAACGCTGGATCTTTTAAACCAACAAGTCCTCCAAATAAAACAACTGAATTTGTCGTGACTCTATAACAACCTCACCTGACTTCCTCCTTTTCTCCCTTCACAATTACTACAGCCGCTAGACGGCTTTGTCACTTCAATATAAACATAATTTTATGGCTGGTGCTGTCATTCCTCTTGGGAGGCAGCTTGTTTACACAAAAAGGCGTATGAATGCCACGATAATGTGCCTTTAGTGATGCTTTTGGTGTGTCATATGTGCGCCATGTAGTCTTCCAAAGTACCTCTATTTTTACAGTTCAAACTTTTTTTTAATTAATTCTTGCTCATTTGAGTGGATTGTCATCGTTCCCTTTTTTTAATGTGGGCCTTTGACGCCCTGTGAGACTGTTGAGGCTGTACCAAATACTGACTTGAGTTAGGAGATGAGGTGGAAGCAGAAGATTAACATAAACTGCGACACTTCATCTTAAAGTAACAAAGGAAATTACATCTTAAAGAGCATTTTGGGTTTGAAATTATCCCTTAAATGGAACTTAAAGGGAATTTAACTCAAACTAGTAATTAAAGATTTCAATAATTGTAGCTGGAACATCGAACAAGTAGAAAGCCATTTCCCTGCAATCTTCCTCGCCATCGTACTCTAATGGCTTCAATTTAAACCTTTTCTAAGTTTGCTCAACAAGTCTTTTTCATATTTTTTTTTTCTCGGGCTTCTCAATTATATGGTGCATTATCGTTCTGTGATTGCTGCAGCAATTTAGTATTTAATCTATTGTCAGTGTGGCGGTGAGTCAATGTACATCATTGAGGAGGAAATTATAACTTGAATGTGTAAAATGGGACTTGAATCACTGCAAACAGAAAGCAAAAAATATCTGTTAGAATAACATTGTTGCTGTGGCTACAAATGGCAGACTGTCACACGCACACACAGACACACACATTCACACACACTCACTCACAGGGGAAATGATCCAATATGACAATATCCTTAATTCAGTGTGTTAGGGCCAAATTGTCTTAGCCGAGTGTGTGTGTGTTAGTGTGTGTTTTTGTGCTCCTGTGGGGGACAATCACAGTGAAATGAGTGTAATTAAGTTGCCAGTCGCGGCGGGCTTCTGTCGAGAATTAATATTTACCACCAGCGTGTGTGTGTGTGTGTGTGTGTGTGTGTGTTTGAGTAAAAACTGATATTAGCATCTTCCTGATGAGTCACCTCCCACCCCCTTTCAGGTGGCAAACAGCGCGGCCCCCTGGGTAATCTGCCCAGCAAATTGGATGTTTGTTTGAATCGCTATCCAGCTCAGGACAGTGTGTGTGTGTGTCTGTGTGTGTTTGTGTGTGTGTGAGCTATCTGCAGCTGAATGTGTACATCTGTGATATGCTGAAATGTGTGATATGTCTCTCTCAGACTCATTCTCTCTGTTTGTCCCTCAGTCTCTTTTTCAAATGTGTCATTTGTTTGAAGCTTTTTTTTATGCGTTATGCGTTTATGAACAAAGTCTTGATCATTAACACTCAGAGGAAGCTATCATTATTACAGTTATTATAAGGTCTTTGCGGATTTATCAATATAGTTAACAAAGTATGAACTTTTATTCATATGTCTTTAAATCTTCAGTTTCCCAGCCAGACTTCAAGCTCAGTTTTCACTATAAAATTCTAGGCTAGAAACGACATCTTCAGAATCAATTTGACGTCATTTAGATTAGGTCTGTCGAAACATAATAACACGCTACCGCAAATTTGTTTTAACGCCACTAATATGCAGACTCAGTGTTAAAGCTGCAGTGAAGATACTGGTACCATATGAAACTACAAAACCTAAGGAATCCATTGGTACCAACCATGTCATACTAGTTTGTCGCGAAGGAGGCTAAATAACGCTCCAAACTTACGCTAAACTTTGGCGAGGAAAAACTGGCATAGCCATTATCAAAGGGGTCCCTTGACCTCTGACCTCAAGATATGTGAATGAAAATGGGTTCTCTGGGTCCCCACAAGTCTCCCCTTTGCAGACATGCCCACTTTATGATAATCACATGCAGTTTTGGGGCAAGTCATAGTCAAGTCAGCACACTGACACACTGACAGCTGTTGTTGCCTGTTGGGCTGCGGTTTGCCATGTTATGATTTGAGCATATTTCTTATGCTAAATGCAGTACCTGTGAGGGTTTCTGGACAATATTTGTCATTGTTTTGTGTTGTTAATTGATTTCCAATAGTAAATATATACATACATTTGCATAAAGCAGCACATTTGCACACTCCCATGTTGATAAGAGTATTGAATACTTGACAAATCTCCCTTTTAAGGTACATTTTAAACAGATACTAAATGTGCACTTAATCGCAAGTAAATATTTTGATCGATTTGATCAACCAGCAAACAGTTGGGCAATCACATGACTCAAACTCCCAAAGCTCATTAACAAGGATTAAAAGCTGATGCTGTAGATATACAATGAAGCATGATTCTGCAACTGCTTGGCTTATTTCTGCCAGTTGGAAAATCATCAGCAAACACCTACATATGACAACGCAGCAAGTGTGTGACGTCTTCATGTCGGAAGAGTTCATGTCTCTGTGAAGGAGAGAACTGCCAATCATCTATTATATAACCTATTTGAAATGACACGCATGACGTTCACAATTCACCCATGCTGTGTTGACAGACACCAACTTGTGAAGCAAATATTGAGAATATATCACACATTGAGATGCAGATATTCATGTCCTTTTTACCCATTGATAACTTAAGATTGAATACTGTATTTTGCAGAGACATGATTTGAAAAAAATCGTTGTAATGTTGTATTGTAGGTTTAGTTTTTGTAACCATGCTACAATTACAACTCCTTGCTACTACCCTGAATTGTGTTTTGTGTAAGGCACACAGCAGGGATACCAAGCAAAGTGGAAACAAATATTGAATATTTATTGAAGTTGTTGAATCAGACAGTAGCAGAATTTAATAGCGGTGATTTGAACAAAGTCTTTTATCAAGTTTGACAAGTTTTGTATATTTGCAGATGAGGAAGGCAACGTTAAAATGACTAATTCTGTAGTGGAGAGTGGTGTTAGGTGTTACTCTTATTCCAACAAATACACAGGATTCAAGAAGGACACACATTGGGAATAACTCTTTATATCCCTCCCTCTGTCAGTGTCAACATGTCTGAGTGCACATATAGCACATGGAAGAAACGGAGAGGGAGAAAGTGTTTGTGTGGGATGAAGAACGCTTGAGTAATCATCAGGAACCTTACGATCTGCGCTGAATCGCTTGTCCAGCGACGGCTCTTTCTTGAGGTTCACATGCACACACACATAACCACACAGTTGGGCAGACAGACTGAGCGGTATAAAGACAGGCAGACACAGATTGAAATGAAACACCCACAAGGTTCATGGTGAATATCAACACTGCTGACAGCAGGGCCCGTGAGCATTTTCTTAGACTTTAAGCACAGAAATATCTGTAAAACGATATCATGAATCTGGGGGGATTGTTCATTGAAGTGGTGAAAAGCTTCTCATAGTGGTGCACTGCTCTGCCTCTCTGTGGTGCTGTCAAAATCTGCTGTCAAAATCTGACAACAAAAATGCAGAAAGAAGGCATGGTGCATGTGAACTGCGCTGGCATTCAACCCAGAGGGGCGGCCTGGTGGTTTGAGACCTCGACGTAAAAGGTCAGGGCTTTGGTGTCCAGTAGTGTGATGGAGAGAAGTGAGATTTCTGCAGAGGTGTAAACATCAGTATGTTACTGGGTCAGAGTAAATGAAAATTTAATTTCCGCCTAACAAAAGTGTACACTTCTGGAGTGAATATCTTTTTGGAATGATGCATTTGCTGCCCAAAAATACTCTAGCAAACCATATCACAACATCTGAACATTACTTGTGCACAGACAGATGCTAATAAAGTGAAGCAGAGCAAATTTGGAGAGGTTTTAGTGGAGGCATGATAAGGCGGAATCTTCAAATTGGCCATTTGGGTACCATATGTGCAGTTCTGCAGGTAACTGTTAAACTCATTTAATTTAATTTACATGTCACTATAGGTATTAATTCCATCAGAATATAACTGTTTTAGGCTATCAGAGCTCTACATGTTCCCATTTAAAGAAAACAACCTAACCCATCGGTCTATTTGCCTTTAGGGTGAGTGCAGTACCCCGAGTCATCCACCAGATGGAGACATGAACGGTGTTTTCACATGGAAGGCTGAGGATAGGCTGTTCGATGCTGGAGGAAGGCAGACTGCAAACGCTCCTCCATGCAATGCAAATTAATACAGACGGCTGGAATCGACTCAGAAATGACCCAGAGACATTGGAGTAGCCATTAGCGGCGTT
Organism: Helicolenus hilgendorfi; assembly: GCA_916700815.1. Lineage (NCBI taxonomy): Eukaryota > Metazoa > Chordata > Actinopteri > Perciformes > Sebastidae > Helicolenus > Helicolenus hilgendorfi. The sequence continues at coordinate 9,498 of CAKALG010046321.1, forward strand.
GATATGTCCTCGAACACAGCTTTCGATTACAAAACGGCAAAGGTAAGACAATATGGTTATGTGAAGTTTATTTTTTTCTTCTTCTTCGGCTGCTGGTTCAGTGTGTTTTTGTTGTTGAGTGATGTGACTTACATCGTTGGAATCTGTGGAGTCTCAGCTTTCATAATTATGTTTGTGCATGCATCATTAGCATGTTTTGCTCTATCCTCATTTAGTTGCGTGGTGTTGGAATTGTGTTTCGTTGAGGTAAAAATGGTTATCATGAGCTTTTAGCTGAGCTTCTTTCCGTCATGTGGGTATGCAGGATGATTTAACATGTCGTTATTTGGTGTTTGTTGCAATGTGAATGGGTTCTGATATTGAAATTTCCTAATCAAACACTTGGCTGTGGTTGTACTGAGCTGTGTAGCTCTAAGTGGGCTGACACACTTGCAAACACAGTCATTTTGGCACAGATTGGTAATGACCTTTATGAGTCGGTTAAATGGCAAATGTGAGAAATGACAGCCTATGAACAACACATTGTGAAGCTGAAACATGCACTTATTTTCCATGTTAAATTGAGTTTTATTCACAAACTTAAATGAGGTGTTTTGGTATACTTGTTAAATGAGCATTTTGCGTTTCTCAGCCATTCAATTCAAAATAACTCCAACTCTACACATGACCGTTGCTCTCCTCTCTCCTCTGGATGATTGGCTGCCCCGTCATTCTGAGAGGTCGGAGGTCATCTCATTCAAAGTTCTTCTCTGCCCCGGCTCCGCAGTGGTGGAATGAACTCCCCACTGAAGTCAGGACAGCAGAGTCACTGCCCGACTTCTGCCAGAGGCTGAAAAACCACCTTTGTACTGTAGCACTGGACACGCTGTTAGCTGTTTGTTTGGGAGGGATGTACTGTTTTTTTTATAGCATCTATCTTTTGCTCTAAGGGATTTTGCGAATGCACTTAATGTACTTTGCCTTGGACAAAAGTGTCTATCAGATACTGCAAATGTAAAGCAAAAACATAGACTCCATTGTTTACAAAACGCAGAAGTCATTTTGACCATCAGTAAACATTGATTACCTATATTTAGTTGTCTTATGCTTGTATTAAAGAGGCTCTAAGTAAAAATCAGAAATTGCTTGTTAACAGTGACGCCTGTGGCTGTTAAGTCAGCGTCCTGCGTCTCATTTTTTAGGTTAGGTTACAAACTGTTCATACATGGGCAATAAAAAATTATATAAACACGTTTATACTTGCAAAAACTTAGATACAGTCTCTTTTAAAAGACCTGACAATCAACTTTGCTTTTAATAGAAATATATTTGCTTTTTGGTGGAAGGAGCTGACCTTTTGTTTCCACTCTAGACCGTAGCTCTAACACATACTCATCTGCATACAAATCGTGAACAACCCGGGAAAAAAACTAATATTTTTCGAAAGCATTTTATTTTATTTTTTTATTTTATTTATTTGTGTCTGTCTTATTCAGATTTGGCAACATCCCTGGCTTAGAGTACACAGACATGTGTGTGCACGTGAGCGTGAATGATTGTTTTGGCGACTTTTGTGTGATGCTGAATAGTCCTCGGACCTTAGTTCACAGACCTTGGTCAGGGCAGAGATAACTTGGACTCAGTTTTGGCAATTTATGTGCAGAAAATAAAAAAATAAGTCCATCATGTCACTCTGACTCTGCTCATTCTGTCTTCCTCCTTTCCTCCCTCCACATCCCACCTCTGTCCAACCTCTTCCCATCCTCCTCTCCATCGTTTCTTGATCTCCCCATTTCCTCTCCTGCCCTCCACCTTTCCTCCCTCCCTCCCCCCTCTCTCTCGCCGTAATTGATAGCGCCCAGTGCTGTTATTTCATCCAAAGGGCCCTGTAAACAAAATCGTCTCTGACAGAACCAATATGGAAATCTCAGGCAGTGGGACTACGAGTTATAGCTTGCAACATGGTGTGTGTTGGCGCGTGCATGAAACTGAAAGAGGAGTGCTTTTGTGCACGTGTGTGCATGAGTGTGTGTCTGTGTGTTTGCCATTGAGACCGAGAGGTGATTCTCAGTTCTGCGTAATAAACTCCAGTGCAGCCAGTCATTAAGTGGAATGTGTGTGTGTGAGTGAGAGCTTATGTGTGTGTGATGTGGAGGGGGTCAAGGCCAAATTGACATCAAATGGTCTAAATTAGCCCCACTTGTCTCCATTGATTTACGGTGGGCGAGTAAATTGCATCTGTAGTGGGAGAGGAGTAGTAGGGAGGGGCTCGAGGTTTCTCTGTAATTGATCTCAGGCCGTGCGCTGTGTGTTCAGGGTGACAGAAGCTGTACAGGAGAGTCGAGAGGAACCCGCTGTCATCATGGCTGCGACACTTAAATCTAACCTTTTACTCACCGGTTACACGTGCTTGGCCAGAGGGGGAGTCAGGGGACTCCTGAAGCCATTCAAGTTATTATTAGTCTTTTAGAACTGATTCCAATTAGAGAAAAAGTTAGACACGATGAAGAGAGATTTATAAGCTTTGAAACAGGGCTGCTCGATTATAGCAGACATGGGTATGCGCCGATTATTTGAATAATAATCGACTAATTCCCAGTGTTTTTTGAATAATATTTTTACTTGGAATACACATCCCTAGTCCAGACCCATAGACTGTATATAAGAAGAGGATGTTGTCACAGTGACGTCACCCATCGGTTTGTGGACTGCCGTTTTGTAGCCTTGAGTTTGGCATTTTGGCCGTCGACTTCTTTTTGTAACCAGAGGAGTCGCCCCCTGCTGGCTATTAGAAAGAATGCAAGTTCAAGGCACTTCTGCACTGGCTCCACTTTTTTTGACCTGGAGGTAGCCCGCTGATCCAGACCTCTCCATATAGCCCAGTAAAGAGAAAAGTTAGGGGATCATTACTGCCTGACAGAAAGATAAAAAGAGGAAAGAGACAAAGAAACAGTGAAATATAAGTGTTTGTTTGAAGTGACAGTGAGGCTAAACACGGTCTATGTATGTGCATGTTTATGGATGGTGCATGACAATTTGTGCTTATATGTAGCAAAGTGTGTGTGCTAAGTAAAGTGTTAGCCCTCCAGCTGTGTGTATCCGACTGTGACGTCTTCGGAAGTGGTCAGGCTCTTTCTCTCTGCCTTTCTGTTTCTATATTGTGTGTGTGTATGTGTGTGTGTGGGTGCAGCTCTGTCTGTCCCCAATTTCAAATTGAACAAGGGCAGTACGTAACGCAACACAGAGTTATTGATTCTCTTACACACACACACACACACACACACACACACACACACACACACACACACACACACACACACACACACACACACACACACACACACACACACACACACACACATTACGTCTCTGATTTACCGTGCCTGACAGTGGTCTTGCTGTACGGCAACAGAAACTACTTGGGGTGAGACAGAAAGGCGTCCTATGTCACTGACTCATTGCACTTTGACAACGCGTGTAATAGCAACACACACACACGCACACACACACTGTATATGGACACACAAACACACAAAGATGCACATGCACAATATGGTTTCCATAGAAGCATAAGATGTCTTTCCCCCAAAAAACACTTCCTTCCTCACACATTGGCTGGACATAAGCTATCATACGTATGATCAACACACACGAGATTACAAACACACACCAAATCGACCCACACACACAGACACACACTCTAAGCCTGAGCAGCTCTCCTCACCAGCCTTAATTGGATTCTAATGTATTCAGTTTGCTCCACTGAGCAAAGAGATGGTTTTCCGACTGGAGAGAGAGAGAGACGGAGTGAGCAAGGGATAGAAAGAGAGAGAGAGAGAGAGGGAATTAGAAGTAAATAGGGAGGTTTGTCAGTGGCGGTCATCTTCCTCAAACCTCGGAGTGGAGCGTACTGTCTGAACAAGGTGCCGACAGAATCTCTACAAGAGCCATTTGACCTGAGAGAGAGAGGGGCACTCCTCTCTCTCATCGTCTCTCTCTCACCACTTAAATATGAGGATGAAAGTCGAATTTACTGCAGCAAACAAACCTCTTTCTGTCATACGCTCATACACAAACTCCACTTAGACCCAAGATCAGTATCTAAGGATCGCAATTGGAGTGCGTTCTCTCAGCCTGACCACTTCACCTTCCCCTTCTGAGTGCTTAGAAACGGATGTACTGTATCTGGTGGGGCAGTACATACATAGCTGAGTACTGACCTACAGTAAGGGATAATCATAAAGCATCACATTTACTTTTCCGAGTGAAGTGGAGTCCTAATTTTAGCTACACATGAACCTCATGATGTTTACTTGAACGCTACCTTCTAAAGACTTTATATCACCACTAAAAAGGCAAGCTAATTATGAACTTAGCTTACATTTCCTTTAGTGTGTTGTATAGTTTTTTGTGCATGTAAAAGGTCTGCAAAGTTACAAAGTCCACGCCAAAGGGAGTTACACCCCAACAGAAACACTTCCCTTGAACTGCCTGAAACGCCTTCCTTGAAGTCCCGCCTTTTCTTCCGTAACGTGGTGATGTCACCAAGTAACACATTTGAATAACGGATAATTTGGCATGCCCTCAACCAACGCTAGTTAGAGCGGAGTAGAAAGAGTTTGGTTCGGTTGCTTCCATGCATTTATATTATATACAGTATGAACAACAATATACTGCAACAAGTGAAGGGTTAATGTCTAAACACACATTTGTGTTGTCTGTCTTCATTCATTCCTCCATTCATGCATTGTTTGTTCATCATTTCATATTTTAGGAAGATGAGACAAACAGCTGTTAAAAGTAAACAAAACACAGACGGTGAAGTCTGTAAGAAAAGCCCACAAAACAATTAGGATATAACTTACTACAGTGTTTTTCTGCATTAGAAACATTCACATATTCACTATGGAAGTTGGCCCTTTTATTCAACAACAACTTATTTTTAACATTTCTGTATTGCAGTTTTGTCAAACATATGCTGATATATTGATATATCTATCGGCCCAGCTGATTTACCTGTCGGGCTCTAAAGTGAGCATGTATGTAGGTTAGCACCTTTCAGTTTTTGTTTCCATCAAACGTTTATGTGCTTAACATGATGAAGGAGAAACTGCTGAATTTTGTATAGATCCATTGGTAAGCATTTTCAGCACCACGGAACTGTCCACTTGGCATCTTAAAGAGGCAGTCTAATGAGTTAAGGCATGGCATTTCAGGCTGAAAAAAGCTTGTTATTCCCAGTGAGTTGTTGGTGCATGATCCCCTCCACATGCTGAGGAACCACCTAGTATTAGGGTTTCTAGATCTAGAGAAACCTGTAGTTAATGAGAGAACATTTTATATATAAAAAGGTTTCAGTTGAACAATTAGAGAGGTTAGATTTCTGCTACACTGACGGCTGAGAAACTTCATGTGCCCGTGCCCTTTGTTAAACAGTACTGTAAAATTGAAAGTGTGATATCATCGAGCTGGACCTTTCACACTAAGCTGTGCAGACCGGTTTCTCGTGGGTCACTGCATGATGTGAGTAACATTAAGTCTGCCTGGCTCCCTGGGTAGATCCTCTCTGCTTTTTTCAGAATTTTCTTGGAGAAGCTGGACGATTTTGGGTTGTGTTAGGAAAGGTTTGCGAGTCTTGAAAATGGATCTTAATCCTTCTGGCTCAGGGCAATCCCCACAAATGAATACTTAGCCCCCTTTTTGGTTATCCAAAATAAACATTTTGGCAATTATTCCCTTCAAGATCCAAGGAGGTTAAACTTCAGCTAATCCTGGCCTCTTGCTTTCCAAATGGAGATCGAGACAAGCGTTACCTACAATGAAAGTGTCATATTGAAGGTTTAGGAAAAGAAATGGAATAAGATGATTTTTTTGGAAGGAGAAATATATCCGTACATGTTGACAGAGGGGTGTGTTTCAGCAGCACACGAGTGATAGGAAGTATTTTCTTTTAAAAGATGAGTTTTCAGCCTGCGACAGGAGGATGTGAAGTGACTCGCAGTGCGAAGGTCATCTCACCACTGAGACGCCATAGGGCGAGAAGCTGAGACGGGCGCAGCGATGA
>CAKALG010046326.1:4081-14700 GCA_916700815.1 Helicolenus hilgendorfi
ACAAGTGCGGCTTATATATGTACAATTTTTTTTTTCTTTTGAAATTTAGTTGGTGCGGCTTATATTCAGGTGCGCTTAATAGTCCGGAATTTACGGTAGAAATTGCCACACTATGAGTGAGTTATTAAACAGATGATGCTGGTGTGTAGCAGATTCCGACAGAGCACAGCGCAGGAGAGCATGTGAGCCAGCAGCAGTGGCGGGAACACAGTGATGAACAAAAAAAAGAAAGGCGAGTGGAGTGGAGAGGCTGAACCACAGTGAATGGTGTGAAATCAAACTAATCTCAGTCTTATTGTTGAACCTCAGTAATAACTTTCTATTGAGAGCTCAGGTGTATTGTTAATCAAGTAAGCTGTAATCAAACAACTCTGAAAAACAGCGTGACATCAAAAACTTTTTAATTAAACCACCTGCTCTCACACCAACATGCAGCGACACACACACACACATACACACACGAACAATGCTGGATTGTTATTGCCACTGATGTTATTATTGTCGTCATTATCATTATTACTTGGACACAGTGTGAATATGAATTTAGATGTAGCTCAATACTTCACCAGTGTATGACTGCATCAGAGTGGCTGTGACCTTTTCCTGGAATACATAAGAAATGCATCAGCTATCTCCTGTCACTCTTCATTTCCCTTTCCATCTCTCTTAGCCACTAAGCACGTTTACATACACAATGTATTCTAGATAATGACTCGCATAGTGGTCAACGCTGAGTTGAGATATGCTATTGATGTCCATGCCCTGTCCAGAAATATGCCTGTATGTGTCAGCTATTTCTTATCTCAACTTACTACCTTTAAAATGACACTTCAACCGAACTCTAAATGTTCTGTGTGTGACTACACTAACTATCCACCGTCATGGTTACTGCGTAAACTTAAAAGGTTACTTTAAAAAGTTAGTTTAGAGAGAAAAGAGGATGCGGTCTGCTCTTTTCATCTGGATTTATCATCGTTTTGTAGTTTTTTTGAAGGGGTTTTGGAAGCCTCTCGTCATCTTCTGTGCTGCAGTACCACTCTCTGCCTTAACTGTTACTCATTGGCCAGCGGGGGCGCTGTTCTTAAAAAAAAAAGCCTTATTAGACGCTGTTTAATAAGCGATATTAGAATCAGAAATACTTCATTGATTGATTACAGTTGTTTCCATTTGAGAATAAAAAAAATATATAAACATAGATAAGTTATAAGAAAAATAGAAATAAGAATAGATTAAATGTAAATATGTGTGCATTATAAAAAATAAATGCAAATAAAAAATTAACTATTTTAAATAAATACGCCAAACATCTCAAATGCTTCAATGGTGAATTTTGTCCTGGCGCTAAAGCAAGAGTAAAATCACACTTCCTCCTCCTAGATCAGGAAACAGCTGTGCAAAGAATTAGTAAGTAACTAAGAATATGACCAAACTTTCTATACTCGTCAGCACGACCTGTCATGAGCTATTATGCAAATATGCTCGCTGAAATACGGCTTCTGTCAATACTTACACTCGACCACACTTAAAGCGCACAATTTCTTTCCCCTCTATTGTTCAGAGGCCTTTAGCTGAACTCATACAACAGCTCACATTCAGATTCTGCAACTGTATAGTAAATGTTTATTTTTCTCTGCAGTGTTTAGCAATTACAGAAGTTGACACTACGACAACACAGGGGGAAAAAAAGTAAAGAAAAAAACCCCAAACAAATAGGATAGATTTTCTGACAGTTTCTCTTTTCTGTTGTTTCTGCCCTGCCTCTCTTCCTCTACCTTCCCTCTGCTTTATTTCTCTCTTTATTTCGACTCTGTCTCTGCAGATTCAAATTCACCACCATCCGCCATACTAGATGTACCCTGCCATAAGATTTTAATATCTGAAAGGTTGTATTCCTGTTTTATATCGAACCTCAATCTTGCTCACAAATTCCTAGAGCATCAAAAAAGCTAAGCCGTAAATAACCAAATCGCATTTCCCACACCTTCTTGTAAAATATTTTTACATGTGTACAGTGGTATACTGTAAGTGTTATTGATTTTGTTTTTCCGCGTCTATACAGCTTTTTTAAATGCGATATTGCAGAAACACGGCTACTGACATTATTGATGACATTTTAAAATGCAAATCAACAAATGGTTGGGATCTCATTTTGCAAGCTGAAAGCCACAAGATGGGAAACATCATTTTAGATGTTGTGATCATGAAGGAAAGCGAGCTAATCATTTTCAAAATCACAACGTTATTACTTAAACCAGCTTCTGCTCCCCTTTTTACATGTCGTCATGGTCCTGCTATATCAGTTTTGTACAGTTATGATTCCGCAATCAAACTAGTTGCATGAAATCTGCACTTCTGACTCCATAAATATGTTTATTATTTGTATTTTGAATAGAATGTAAATAACATATTTTTAAAAAAGCATGTTTGCAATTATTGGATTACAGCTATTTTCATAAATATGCATAAAAAACCTAAAAAGAAATGATGATCCTGCACGTCCATAAATTCATTCATTAAAAACAATAGTCAAAATAAGTCAAAAATAATTAGCTGTAAAGTAAAGAAATAGCAATGTGATGAAATCCTGTTCATCATGCCATTTTCTGAGACAAAGTGTATAATTTTGTACAGTGTGTCTGCATTAGAAGCTCATCGCCTATAGAGAAGCCATGCATACAGATTGGCAAATCAATAGCTTCCTTTTGGGTTGCTATTTCAAAGGCCTGCTTGGAATCTAATTTAAATCGTGACTTATGTTCACATCAATACGCATGTATAATATACCCAGGCAATTTTTCAAAAGGTGTGTGTCTAATTTAACATCCTGTGTGAGTGTGTACACACATAGTTTCTTATATCTGTGTGAGTGTGTACTAATAATGCTTGCATCTATACATGCATGACAACTTTAGTATATTTACCAGAGCAGCTACATTCCTCAGTGTATGTCGGATTGTGTGTGTGTGTGTGTGTCGCTTCATTATAATGATCTGAGGGTTCTCTGTTCTCTGTGAAGTGAAGCCTTTCATTACGCACTCTCATTCCAGGTGACATCCACACGTGTGCATGTGTTCAAGTGCGTGTGCTTTCTTCAGTCAGCTGCGATGGCACCCTGTCACGATGTCTGCATAACAGCCCGCACTGTTCAGTGGCACCAGCCAGTCAAAGAACGCACCCTTGAAGGTCTTTGCCATCATTTCAAGTGAGACTTTTAAGAGCCCATAACCCATCAAACTAAGTTTAAGGCGGGGAGAAATGTGTTAAATGAGTGACGGTTCAGGGAAAGAGATAAATTCTAATTATACGCTGCCGTTCAGATTACAAGTGTTAAAAATGATGTATAATGCTAATGTTGTCTTTAAAACGTGTTCACATCCAAGGCAGTACAAGATTTTTGCTCAAACAAGGTGTGAGCCATTAGATCCGGAAACCCTCACAGGTACTGCATTTAGCATTAGAAATATGCTCAAATCATAACATGGCAAACTCAAACCCAACAGGCAGCAACAGCTGTAAGTGTGTCAGTGTGCTGACTTGACTATGACTTGCCCCAAAACTGCATGTGATTATCATAAAGTGGGCATGTCTGTAAAGGTGAGACTCGTGGGTACCCATAGAACCCATTTTCATTCACATATCTTGAGGTCAGAGGTCAAGGGACCCCTTTAAAAATGGCCATGCCATTTTTTCCACACCAAAATTTAGCATACTTTTGGAGCGTTATTTAGATCCCTTTGTGACAAGTAGGTATGACATGGTTGGTACCACTGGATTCCTTAGGTTTTTTAGTTTCATATAATGCCAGTAGCTTTGCTCTTAACAACTGAACCTGTGACAACCTAAAAATCTCATAGTTGCGTTAATGCGTTATAGAAATTAGCGGCGTTGACGCAAATTCGTTTTAACGTTTTAACGTTATTGTGTTAACTTTGACGGCCCTAGTTTTAACCATTGCAGATACAGTATACTGTATCTTCTCCACATTCTTCGTTATTTAGGGCTAAACACCAGTAACATTTTCCATGCCATGACATTAATCTAAACTAACAGCAGTATGTTTTCATTCGATTTCCTTGCCAGATTTGGAATTTTGGTTTCTGGTTACTTCAACAATGTTCAAGTTGTCTGGGAGCCAGTGTCTACAGCTAGTTGTTTGCTGCCAACATCTTCTACTGCTCCACCATAAAGATAACCCCAGTCCTATGAATGAATACGAATTTCTCCCAATGGTCCACAGGAGACAGTTGTTACATTCACATGTGACTACGCAACACAAATGTCAAATGGATGATGTGCAAGAGGGTACTCCTAATTGTCAGCCGCATTTTTTACCCACTCATTTAATGTCATAACCGTGGTGTGAATTTCCACATGCATTTTTGGCACAAGACCTCATTATCTACAGGCCTACTGTACATGTGTGTGTGTGTGTGTGTGTGTGTGTGTGTGTGTGTGTGTGTGTGTGTGTCTGTGTGTGCGCTTGTGCGTACATGCATGTATGTCCAAGCTCTCTGTGGTAAATAGACCATTTACCAGTGCCGTTTTGAGGAGAGGGAAATAATTTGCACTCTCATTAACCCCAATTTCCTCTATTGAGACAGCTCTAGTCTGTCATTATTTTCATTTCAATTTCTTCCTACTGTATGCCACGTCTCCTCTTTTGAACCACGTATCAAAGATGAAAGTTATATCCATCGCTGTAGTGATGAAGAGGATTGTTGCCATGGAGATGATGGCCAACCTGAATGTTTGCTTTTGGAACGGGAGAAAGGAATCATAGCCTCATGTTTGTTACGCTTTTTTTTGTTAGAAATTACAATACAGGGATAGACGCTAATATTTTTCAAGCACTAGCCCCATGGGCCACCAAGCCCCTAAATTCGTTGGCCATAGTACATTTTTGGTGGCCCAAATGTGAACTTGTGTAAAAACAATACAGAAAAGACAATTTAACGCAACTTAACACAACTTTACAGACATTAAATATGTATACATGCTAATATGTAATTATTGATTTAGATTGAAAAATCAAGTTCTTTGTTCTCTCACAGTCTATTAGTCAACACACTACAAAAGATACAGTATCTTTTTCGCATAAAAACACACAATTCAAAATCAATTCAACATCATAATGGAACTCAATGGAACCTCTGTAAATGTTAACAGTTCCATTATTGAGCCAATCAGGACTGTGCTGACAGCTAACAGCGATTAGAGAGCATTAATGCTGATCTCCCGATCGCATCCCTAAAGACAACTCCACATTTCAACTTCACAAATCAGCCGTTCCTCGTCCATTGCGGGGATTTCAAAGCAAGCAACAGGAATGAATAGAAACAGGGCATACGACAGAAGTCAGACGCACTGTGCATCACTGTGCATCGCTCGCGGCCAGTTAGGACACTCCAATAGAAAGCAATGCAATCAAATCGATTTTTCCTGATGCTCTTTTGTGTCACATTCAGTATAGAGTTTATGGTTAAGACACAGACACCATAATCTCACTGAGACACACAGTCTCATTCTTAAGGTTTGACCTGATAAAACTTGGTGGCTACAGGAGGCCACAGTAGGTCACCTATAGCGGATATTTGGTGGCCACAGAGTAACTTTTTGTGGCCACGAGCCACTGGGCCATGGTTAACGTAGAATCCTGCAATAACTGAAATTCACCCCAGAACGTTTGAAAAGACATTTCAAAAGATAATTTTATAAAGACTTGCAAACCAAAAGTTGTCTAACTTTTGCAAGGTGACAGCCAAAAAGTTACGTCTACCACATCTAGCCTAGTTGTCACTTACATTGCACTGAAAGATTGTATGTAAAGAATGAACAGAAAAAAAAACAAACAGAAGCAATTCCTCCTGGAGATTGGGCCAAATGGAATGGAAACCAATTAAGTGAGCATTGTGTAATGGTTACTGCCTTTCTGAACGGGTGTATGTATTGAGGGAGAAATACTTGTCTTACTCCACCTTCTCTATGAAAACCCCAAAGAGATAAAGATGAAACAAAAGCTATAAGCAGAGGAAATGGAAAAACAAACAGGGATGTATGAAAGTCAACAGTGAAGAGGCAGGAAGGCAAATTGCCCACAACTGATTTCCTTCCGCAGTTTATAAGAAGTGCAGAAAAGTTGACTAACATCATGTTGGGTTCTTGATAAAAACACAAACTTCCATTTTGAAAAGCTCCCCAGGGGGAAAACTTTCTCTTATCAGAAACACATAATTTTGTCCTCCACATTCATCCAGCATGTGGAAAGCTTTGATGACTCAAAACTTTTACTGCAGCAGTAATTGTCACAGTAGGTAGCATTTTCTGTAAAAGGTGAAATCAAAGTCTTCATTTTGCAGAATTACAGCTATAATTTGCATGATGCATGTGCCTGCGTCTGACAAATTACGAGTTCAACTTCATAATCCGAGTCTGATTCTCAGTGACGTCAATACATCCTCTTACAATTATTCCTCAATGAACTGCATTTTGGATGTAATAGATAATAATTATATATGGTTATTAAAATGTTATTCTTTGCTTCTGAGGTACATTTTATGTCATATTCTCCGCACTTATTATTGAAGACAAAAAAATGTTCTTGAAATCATTTTGGAAGGTATTGTAGACGTCCAGCCAGGAAGGACATATTACTCTGCCAGTGTTATTTCAACAACAATGTTGTTCCATCAGTTTATTCCACATTCTTCATTCAAAGTACTATTAAATACTCTTCACTTCAGTTGAACCCTGCATGACTAACAAATTCAAATATGCCTTTCTTGTTTTGAGCATTTTTTTTCAGCTGGCACCGGCAGAATAACAGATCAGAATTCAAATTTGTTCAACTAAGGCCGTGAACATTTGCATAGCCAGTCAATAGAAAAGCAGTCCTTTTGGAAATGAAGAAGTCATTATTCTAGCGATGTGCCATCACCCTATGTTCTTCGTACAACATCAAACCAGGCAGAAACACTGTACTGGTTAAGCCCAATTTTAACCCCAAATTTGTCACCCCGGACTAATTTTACAATTGGGCTAAATCTGTGCCAGATCGGTTGCCGTTTGACATGCAGTTCCGGTCACGGTGTCTGATAAATTGCCTGAACGCTCAACGAACCAGCTGTAGGAACAACCGATGGATTTATGGCATGTCAAAAATTTTGGTCAGTGGTCGTTTAAAACCAAGCGCGGGTCAATTCGAGCAGCAACGTTGTGGCTGGTCAATGGATCCGTGAAATGTGAGCATACAGTAGAAGTTGCAGGTTCTGGCCGTGCAGAAAGGCAGATTAAAAATGTGTAGTGTGAGTTAACATAATTTACAAGATTATTAACAGTGCATAGTGTCTGACCACCTTTACACAAACGGACTGCAAGCTGCGGCATCGCTCTGAAGCAGTTTACAGTTTGTGACCTCCTTTTATGTGACATCACCGAGTTTTTTAGGTCTGAATGTGGGGACATCCAGGACATGACTGGATCAACATGAGAGCTATGTTCAAGTCCGACCCTTGCCCATAACTAAATTATTCAACATTCAATGTTTGTGCCACTACTGGGAATGCAATATTATATTGAGCAATAAATCTATATTATGTTATTAGTATCTACTGGTTGAATCTTTGCTGGGTCTTCTGTGTATGTGCCATTTGAGTTATTGCTAGGAAATATCCAGCTGGCCCCTTGAAAGGGACTTCAGTCGTAAAATAGCCTTCAGATGGAGAGATGTCTGATAATCTGTCTGGAGAACTTCAGATAACGGACTGTTACACTTGAAGAAATATTAGAAAACTTTTGTGTGCGTGCTGTATGTCAGATTTATTTATTTTTTGGCAGATGGAAAAGGGGGGAAAGGAAGTAGGAGTCAGGGCAGAGAAAAGAGATTCATTATTAAACTGGATGAAATTAAACAATCTTGAAAACAAGGGGTGTAACGGAACACAGAAGTCACGTTTCGGTTCGTACTCTGGTTTAGGAGTCACGGTTCGGTGCGAGTTCTCAGCAGATTATTTTTTTTAATTTGGTCCTCTTTAATTTGTGTACTGTGAACCGAACCAGACTAAATAGAAAAAGAAACAAAAATATAAATTTCACTCTGTTTCGACTAGCTAAACGGACTATGGTTTGTGAAAGCGCCCTTAGTGTCTGCTAGTTTATTCATGTGTCTCCCGGTTTCATTGATTTGCTATATTTTTCTTTGAGCTTCTGTCCTTCTCTCTTGGTCTCTCTTGGCTTAACAGTCCAATGTCTTTGTGATTCATAATTATGCGCCATATGACACAATCCTTTGTTAATTTGAGATTGTGATAATTGTCGCTACATGTTGCTGTTGTGGGAGTCTGGTACGGTTGGCAGTCGTAAAGTCAATTCCTTTGACAGCGTCCATGAAATAACAACAAGCGTCACAGATATGAAATCTGAGACCACCTGCCATGTGTAACAGCTTTTGGAGAGTTCTACAAGGACGGAGAGATGAAGAAAATCCTCTAAAGTAAGAAAGTTTGCCCAGCCTCTTCCTCAAAGGAGTTGTTGTCTGGTTATGGTAAGACTAAGGTGCTACGTGTCTTCTGTGGTGAGAAGTCTGGTCAGTTTATGACTTTCTCTAATGATCTTAAGCTTGTAGTGCTGTTACTATAGTCACCAGTGTGTGTGTGTGTGTATTGATGACTCCTTGGGCGGTGCTATATAAGCTTCAGAGGTATCCAGTTAATAAACATATTTATTGCTAATGCCTCGACCGTCCCTAGTTAGCCATGAAAGCACCTTTAACCACACACACACAATCCCCATGGTTTCCATAAAAGCACACTTTAATCACATTACTAACCTTATTACAGTTGTTTTTCAACCTTTTATTTGTTCCCCTAACAATCCCACTGTATGCCAGTTCAGAAAACACCTGTACAAATGTGATGTGCATATTTTTTTTTAACCTGACTGAAGACCGTCATACTACATTGCTATTCAAGTAACTCGCTCATTTCAAGCAGTCAGTGCTCATCAATCATTTCTGAAGGGATCAATCTCCATGGATTAATGAAAAAGGAACTCTACTGAGACTAATGATACTTCCCACAAGTGTCTACGAGAAATAGTTCATGAGTTACGAAAGAGGTTGTGGCTTACGTATCGGGGTCAGGGCTAATCAACACCATTAAACAGGAACTCTCTGCTGAGACTAGTGACGCCTCCGACAATCGTCCACGAGAAACGGTTCATAGGCCAATATTTCATCATCAGATTTTTTAATACTATAATTATATTTTCCAATGTAAACATTGTCCTGTCTAACGACACAATGGAGTAACTCATTAAATGTATATTTAACTGGGTGAATGAATGAATTTCTCTTATCATTTACCAAAATGTGGATGCCTGCACAGTTGAACTGAACCAAAGCATCAGTGCAAACTTCCTCGCTGAATACCCGGGGATCTGAATTTAATCTCAAAATGATGGAAGATTATTTATGCTGAGGATGGAAGGCTTGAGGGACAAACCATCTCATCCCTTTCTTATCTGCCACACAGCATTAAACTGTCTGCAAAACCTCACCTGAATTAAACCTTGCACTCTGGGAGAGCAACATGTATTTATACGACAACTTTAGTTTACAAATTAATGTCGCACAAAACATATGAAGAGTTTAGAAAATGTGATTTGTGTGTTTCGTTATACATTAATCTACATAACAAGAGTGCAATTGGCAACTATTTTGATAACTATTAAGTCAAAAACTAACATTTCATGGTTTCAACTTCTCAAATGTGAAGATTTGCTGCCTTCTCTTTCAATTGTTGTAATAATTTAAATGTATTGTTAATAGTTTTGAGGTTTGAACTGTTGGACATTGTGAAGGTGTCACTTTGGGCTCTGGGTAATTGTGACGGCATATATACGGTATATACTGTATACAATATATAAAACAATATATCAAATCTATCTTTGTTTGTTGTTGGCTTGTTGCCTCCAGCGTCTGTCTGCAGACTATTAACCACTGTACAAATGCAGATTGTATCACCAGTCATTTAAAGAGCAAAACAGCCACTATAATGCTCTGCTTCATTTAGTCATCATGCATTTATTCCGCCTCTAGCTTGACATTACCTGCAAACTCTCAAATTTTACATGTGGAGCAAATTTAAAACCAAAATTTCCAAATTAGCCAGCAGCAAACTGATAACTACTGATCATTTGAGAATTCCTTTGAGGGCTGTGCAATAAAAATAACCCATCTGGTGTCACAATCCTCAAGGTTTGAGCAGAATACAAATCTGGAGAAATACATAACAATCCCTTTAGTTCAATTCGTAGCATTTTGTCACATTGTCTACATGCTGTTTCTGAAGCAAATGTACCCCACTGAGATTTGAAAATGGATTTAGGGAACTCTGGTGAGAATATTACTATCTGGGAGAATAAAACTGAACAGCCAACATGTGTTGCTTAAATAAAAGAAGCATCAAGTCTGATCATGTGTTTCTGGCAGTAAGAGAGATAAGCCGAGCAGGGCTTAGCCATGTATCTTTAAAAGTTATTTTTTTGGGGCATTTTTACCATTTTTATTGACAGTGGATAGAGTCTTGAAAGGGGGGAGAGAGATAGAGTGGATGCAGAAATGG
>CAKALG010046329.1:6984-19764 GCA_916700815.1 Helicolenus hilgendorfi
TGCTGTCCACACTGTACTTGTAATTGCTATCATTACGGTGATGGAGTTGATTGGGGGGTTGATGTGAATGTGTGAGAGAGAAAGCAGGTTAGAGGGCCGGGACCGTTAACACCATCGAGTGCGTTGGACGTGGACGTGAATAACCTGTTTATGAGGTTTATCCTGGTTATGATCATATTCGGGATTTATTGTTTACACGAGCGCAGAGAAATCTGGTTATTCTTTCATGTCAGCTGGTCAGCTGGTCATGTGGTCCGGAGACGAAGACGAGCGTTCGCACGTTATGGGAATGTCGGAGAAGACGGCGACAGCGGAAACGGCCGGTCAGTCGAGTGAGTGAAATGTTCGCCATGTCAGAATTTATTCTCCAAATGTGTTTCATCAACTGTTTTACAACAAAGACAAAAAAATGAAGCAAGCTTAAAATCTTTTTTGCGCAATTGATGAAGTTTTATCAAATGTTTACGTTTCCACAGTTATTCCAATGCGATACTTCAAAATGTGCAAACAAATCTGTGAGTTAAAACACGGCTACTGTCACATCCACTGCTAAGGACAGGCGAGCAGTTGGTGAAGTTATTCAGCTTCTTTCATCACTGAAATATAAAACTGTGTTTCCTTTTCCGCTCCAGAAGTGAGACACTTTCGCTGCCGCCGTCGTTTGTATTTCTGTTACGTCACTTGTGCTAAAGCCGCGCCTGCGCCAACCCGGTCTCACGGGAAGGCGTATAAATACCACGGCATTCCGCGTGTCATGAGTACACAATTTAGCATCTCCGCGTGTCATTTGTACGTCACGTAAACGTCCGCAAGAAACCACTTAGTTAGGGTAAGAGAAAACGTCATGGTTGGACTTAAAATAAATAAATAAACTACGGATATCACGTCACAAATGTCAACCAAAAACACGTCACTAACGTCACTTACGAACCAAACAAGCCCAGTATTTGTTGGGCCCATCCACCACAAGAGCTCTTTCTCTCTTTTCATACTACGTCACTAACTCTTAACATGGTATTTATACGTGGATTTGTTTACATTGCAGTCAGTCCAGGATACATGGCGCACAAAAGACACGTGTAAATCAAGAAAGGCGTACTTATTGCACGCTAAACATCGTGCGTATTATCGTGGTATTCATACGCCTTTTCGTGTGAACAGGGTGCCTGCGCAGACAGACGGCGGCGCTCAAGGTGTATACATGCAAATCCGGCTGCTTTTGGAGTCCTCCAGCTAGGCTAATGTATTCTATTACAGTATTACAGCCCGATGGGCGTGACAAAGGGTTTGTAATTTACGCTCTGGGAATGAGACATTTGGATTTGGATTTCTGAAAACAGGATGTGGCGTTCAAATGTTCAAACACATAAACGGGACCTGATCGTAAACACATCATTCATGTCCATGTTGACACGCTCACTATTTATAGTGCTGTAAATAAGGTCAGCAGATCAGAATCAGTCATCTGAAGCGTTTATAGTGCTGCTAACGTTTCAGTTACATTAACACGTATTAATCATGTTTGTTGTGAAAACCTTGTAGCTCCATTTCGTGACTCATGACGTGACTGATAAAACGGTATGATAGGCAGACAGCAGTCGGCAGATAAGGATTTTAATTTCCTCTCTTCCTCTTTTTCTTTTCTTTTCTTTCCTGGCTTACACTCATTCTTAATTTTTAATATTTTTAGCAGAGCCTACAGGTTTGATCAGGCAGTCCCAGGTGACCTTACATATTCCCAGACACAAGCACACAGGTGTTTTCTCTAGACGATCTGGCAGGGAGTGAGTGGAGATGGGCCGGTAGATGTACTGCATGGCTGATTGGGGGAATGGGAAGCAGCTGAGTAAGTGGACAAGCAGACGACTGAATGAATACTAAGAGCTGGATGAAGTTACAAATACATCAATTCACAACAAGTTAGAATGAAAATGAAAATCATCTGGAATGGCAAAACCCCCACAGCGAAGGCCTGAAACAAGACATAAGATCAAATAAAAACTCTATTGTTTCGCATCACTTGCTCCAAACAGTCAACACATAACGTAAAAACAATATGCACTTAAGTATCCTCAGAGCGGAGAGATGTTTTATGCACGAAGCAAGACTTTCGAAAACAACTTTAAACTTCCTCATCATCAACAATCTAAACTGTGTCTCTACTCCGACCTGGCCCTGGATAACCGGAAGGAAACGGATGGATGGATGGGCGGCAGTGGCTCAGAGGGAGCAGGTTGTCCACCAATCGGAAGGCCGGTGGTTCGATCCCCGGCTACTACTACTACCAGGTCACATGTCGATGTGTCCATGAACAAGACACTTAACCCCAAATTGCTCCCGAAGGCCATCGGTGTGTGAATGAGTATTTAGATTAGATCCTGATGGGCAAAGTTGGCACCTTAGTAGCCTCTGCCATCAGTGTATGAATACATGTGTGTGAATGGGTGAATGCTGACATGTAGTGTAAAGCGCTTTGACTATAAAAGCGCTATATAAGTCCAAGTCCATGGATGGAAAATCAACTGTTAATCTACTGTTGGGCTAACTTATTTATCTCTTTTCCTCTATGTGAATGTTTACTAGACAGTTACTGTGTTGGGTTTGCCATTGGGATTTAATGGTAATCTGATACCGAGCGACAATGCCAGTAATTTGACAGCTCGTATATATTGTCTTGTCATCTTTTTGCACCTACGCGTACACATTATAATGAGGGCAGACGACTCCTATTTTAGTATAAATAATTTGATTTACTCCTTAAATAACTCCACAATAAGATGCAGCTCCTTCTGCATTCAGTCTGTTTTTCACACTGAGCCAGAAGGAAAAAACAACAGTGGGAGAAGCAGCGAAGTGTATTTGGATTGACAGCTCAACGGATCGGCCCACACGCAGCCAAATGTGGGAGTTGTCGTGGGCTCATGGTGGCCTCGCAGCGTTCTGTATATTTCTACCCCCGAGTGTGGAGCCTCCACAGGAAGCATCTCATCAGTGGATGTCTGCGGGGCGGAAATGTACTGAAGTCCCACACTGTCACTTGGCTATAGACTCGGTAGACTCGGTATATAGAGGGGGTTCTTTTGTCACTCTTACTGAAATATGTTTGTGTGTTTTTTCTCTGCCCTCGTGTGTGTGTGTCCAGTATTTGACATTTTTAGAAGCCTAAATTAGATGTACGCTCGCTATTGCATGTTTTAATATATTCTAATTAGTTTCAGAAGTCTCAACCCCGCTGGTTTCGGTGTAGCGCACGCTGTCATTGGAACGACTTCCTGAAATAATTATAGAGCATCTCCAAAGAGCTGCCGCTGGATTATATCGTGTCTTCATATATATACGGTTAATGCTGTGAAAATACAGCTCGTCTTTACGTTCACGCTCTTATATTTTAGTTTCAGTCAAGTAGCTCTCACACGGGAAGTTAAAAGTGGGCTTAAAAAGAGCATCCTCATGCACCCGCAGCTCATTAACTCAGAAGTTTTGGTGCAAAGAAACCTTGTCTCCAACTTTTTTCTTAATGCTAAAAACAGTTCCTGTGCTCCAGAGAGTTTGTGTAGGTGGCCCTGAAGTCAAAACAGAAAGTAACGAAACTAATGAATAAGCAGTGGAGGTGATTCCAACCACTTCATCTCATTCGTCTGGTTTGTTAGACGTGTGTGTGTGTGTGTGTGTGTGTGTGTGTGTGTGTGTGTGTGTGTGTGTGTGTGTGTGTGTGTGTGTGTGTGTGTGTGTGTGTCAGCGTCTCAGGGACAAAAGGAGGGAGGAATTCAAATCCACGGAGGGCAACAGTTGGGGAATGGGATACATGTGAATCCATCTGTGGTGATTTAAAATGAGCACCAGCTGTGAGGCTGTTACCAACATGGAGTCATTACATTATACTTCTATCATTTCATTAACATCAAACTGATGGAAGTTCACTTGTCTCAACTAGTGTCTGGCACTGGTGTATTTTCTGCCCAATTTAGCATGATTGGTGTGAATAATGATGCACAGTAACCTCTACATGCACAGATGGAGCCCTCTCATATAGAGCGCTGCACGGCTCTGCTTGGTAAAGATGAATGTCGAAATTAACACAAATCAAACGGTTGTGTTGGTCACCAGTGTTGCCAGATCAGATTGACAGTTTCCAGCCCAATCACAGCTTAAAACACGCCCCGATTCCATAAAACCAAGCCTAAAATCATAACCTTGAAACCTATGTAACATTTTAAAAACTTTTAAACGTGCATTAGAAACCATATTATAAGAATGCAAAGCGTACAGTACATCTGCATCAAATGATTAAGTTTAAGGGTTAAGGTAGGATCAGGTTTGGTAAGATAGTCAGATAGATTCAAGCAGCAATTTAAATAGATTTTACGTGCGTCACTCGCATAAACAGACCCGAGGTAAGTACAAAAAAGCCCTGTATTTACATACAGAATCTCTATATGAATGTACATACAAGCTATTTTAAACTAGATAAAAGAAAAAATACAATAAAATAAAATACAATATAAGATTTAAGACATATCTCTGAGAAGAAATGATAAGATTCAAGATATATATGTCTGAGAATTAAAGATAAGATTTAAGATATAATCTGAGAATTAAAGATGAAATTTAAGATACACATTCTGAGAAGTAAAGACAAGATTTAAGATATATATCTGCAAATTAAAGATAAGATTTAAGATATATTTCTGAGAAGAAATGATAAGATTTAAGATATATATGTCTAAGAATTAAAGATAAGATTTAAGATATATCTCTGAGAAGAAATGATAAGATTCAAGATATATATGTCTAAGAATTAAAGATAAGATTTAAGATATATATTCTGATAAGTAAAGACAAGATTTAAGATATATATTCTGAGAATTAAAGATAAGATTTAAGATATATACTCTGATAAGTAAAGACAAGATTTAAGATATATATTCTGAGAATTAAAGATAAGATTTAAGATATATACTCTGATAAGTAAAGACAAGATTTAAGATATATATTCTGAGAATTAAAGACAAGATTTAAGATATATATTCTGAGAATTAAAGATAAGATTTAAGATATATATTCTGAGAAGTAAAGACAAGATTTAAGATATATATTCTGAGAATTGAAGACAAGATTTAAGATATATATTCTGAGAATTAAAGATAAGATTTAAGATATATATTCTGAGAAGTAAAGATAAGATTTAAGATATATATTCTGAGAAGTAAAGACAAGATTTAAGATATATATTCTGAGAATTAAAGATAAGATTTAAGATATATATTCTGAGAATTAAAGACAAGATTTAAGATATATATTCTGAGAATTAAAGACAAGATTTAAGATATATATTCTGAGAAGTAAAGACAAGATTTAAGATATATATTCTGAGAAGTAAAGACAAGATTTAAGATATATATTCTGATAAGTAAAGACAAGATTTAAGATATATCTGAGAAGCACTTGAGCAACATGCTTTTGTCGGTTGTAATGTGAACGTAGCATAAAGCTTGGACTTTGGTTGCGGTAGTGAATCTGGCATGAGGTGCGTGCGCCAGAAAATTATGTCATCACGGCTTTGGCGTTGTGCGCAAAGGCTACGCAAATTGCTGTGGCGCTTGGTCATGCACCTCTGAATTTTTGGAACTACGCGCCGACATGCTTTGTATGTCTCGCGAGAGTATGAACTTAAAAGTTAAAGGGATAGTTCAGATGCTTTAAAGCGGGGTGGTATGAGGTACTTAGTGTATTACCCCTAGCCTAAATGTGACAGTTTGCACGCCCCCAGTTTGGAGAAACAGACAGGAGTACCAGCACGGAAGCAAAGCACTGTACTGCTGTGGACGGGCCCGGCAGCAAAACACATTTTAGCCACCTAAAAGAAAGGCTCACCTTAAAAAGTAAATAAGCGTTTAAGTGTTTGCTTTGTTTAGAATATTTTCACCTCTTTACCGTGCTGTCAGACAGCCCTTTCTGACAGGAGACTGAAAGTGAAACGTCTCTATGCTCTCTTCAAAGCCAACAGACTGAGTTGATAAAGTCTACAAATCAATTCTGGGAATGACTCCTCGCTACCTCTCAGATCTTCTGCACATTTCTGACAGCAATCGCCGTTTAAGATCCAGTGACTTCATTAGGCTCATCATTCCAAAAGTCTGTACTGTCTTTGGTCATAAGCTCTCACAACTCTCCAGATGTTCAAACAAAAGCTGCAACAAGTCATAGTTGACTGCTGTACTTGCTGACCAGCCCTCACTTCTCTCTCTCTCTTCCATTACAATTTTACAAAGAACATCCGGTAATCCATCCTTTTTTTTGTACATAGTGTATTAATTTCTGACCTATTTACGCTGTTTTTAGCCATTTTCTCATGTCTTGGCATGCCATATGTTTGTCACAGTGTACTGCGTCTGTGCTGTCTGTGTCGCTTGTGTGGACTGTGTCTTTATACTCCTGCTGCTGCCTCTTGGCCAGGTCATCATTGTAAATGAGAATTGGTTCTCAATTGATTTTACCTGGTTAAATAAAGGTTAAATAAAATAAAAACATAAAGATAAGTTTCCCTTTCCGTTCCGTGTCTAAATATAGCGTACACCTAAACTAATAATGATTTTATTAGGCGTCTAAGATGCGTTTTGCTGCCTCCGTCCACAGCAGTACAACGCTTTGCTCCTGTCTGTTTCTCTAAACTCCATCTACTGTAGGTAATACAAATTAAACTATTAGACTATGGAGAGGTCCCTCATACCCCAACTATGCCTTTAAAATGTGTAATCGCGTGTTATAGTGTCACACATGGGCTGCAGCTTTTGTCACCATAGCAACTTCAGACTATCTCTGCTGCTGGAGGTTGACTGAGACTCTTCTGCCTGAGACTTGAAGGCTCAACTTGTCTTGAGGGCTAAAAGATGAGGATCAAGACCTCGGATCAATACATATCGGAAAATGATGTGATGTGCATAGTTTTGCATTTTGCAGCACTGACAAACTACTATGAATATTAATGACTGTATCAGACATGCACATGTGTACAGTATGTTTGATAATGCAACACATCCAATCCAATGGACCCACATCACGTCAGATAACACAAAAACGACGTATTTCCTCATTTAATTCGGAGGATTTGTTAAGTTTCTAGCTGATGAAACATTCTCAATTCAAGATTCACTTACCTGCTTGTTTGGAGCGTTGAGTATCGTCACCAGCAGATTGAGTTTGCTCAGTTGTCAAAGATGTTGATGTCGATGTTCAAACTGTTTCCTGATTGTGAGCTCCTCTAAAGGTGTGTTCAGACAGCACAGGTGTTACTGATAGCACTAACGATGGCTCTTGTTACATTCAAGTGTCCCGGTGAGAGTAACAGTGAGCCAGCATGCACAGTGCCTGGACCCTGATATCAAAGCAGCTAAATGGATTTCATCCATCACGTGGTGGGTCGGCAATGTTTTGCCAAAAAAAAAAAAAAAAACTGACAACAAAAAAAGGCAATGCAAAGTTGCCCAGTAGGTTTTGGTATTTACCTGCTGTGTCTGTGGAGGAGAAAATCCATGTCCCACCCGGGTCTCAAACAAAAACAAAGGGCTAATTGGCTCAACCTCATGTAAAGTGCAGGTTCGACTAATGAGCAAGTGTTGACACACCCACAGCGACGACGAGTGAGAGTCTTCACCGGAAAAAACTTCTCTTCCATGTTGGTATGAAATGTGCACAAAGGAAGCAGCTCTTTGTACGGTGTCGTAAAAACCTTGAAGAACAGAACAAAGCTTTTTATAAAACTGTAAATATACCACTTTTAAAGAAATGACAAATCCTCCAACAAAATCTACAATTTCATTTAGCAGACGCTTTTATCCAAAGCGACGTACATCTGAGAGTCACAAACAAACGGTGTGTTCCAATCCGCATACTTCTGTACTACATTATTTTGAGTGCATGAGTGCGTTCACACTGGGAAGTACGGCAAATGCAGTGCACTCAAAGTACCTGGATGTTGTACTCAAAACGGTCAGAGTGTGGAACGATGCACACTTTCCACACTCATTTGCCTCCATCTTGGCTACGTAGCGGAAGGGGCGGAGCCACGACCACTATTCAAACAGACGTTGATAACAGAAAAAAACAATACAATACATAAACATACCGGTACATTTTCAGCCGACAGGAGGACACGTCGTAGGAGTAGGCTACGACGTTGGAAACGTAATTTCCACTCTGCTTTCGTTTTTTTTCAGAAGATATTTTGGCGGGTAGCGAGCGGTCAAATGTTGCGATCGTCATTTCCGGTCAGTGTGCCGCAGAGTATTCGATTTGAGACGATCCTACCCCGCTGAAATTTATGCACTACTCAAGTGAGTACACAGTGCACTACATTGAAGTGTACTTCAGGAAGTACGTGGATTGGAACACACTCAAAGATCTAGATAGGAGGGAACAACGTGAGTGAGTGCCAACAACAGCTTCAAGTTCGATCGGACGCAGGTGCAGGGTGGGTAGAAGACAACGTCATCAACATCATCAGTGTCATTAAACAGGAGGTGTTCATGAAAGAGCTGGGTCTTTGGCTTTTTCTTAGTGGTGGAAAAGTGGAAAGGGACTCTCCTCAGTCCTCAATTTGGGGACAAATCCTCAAACCAAAAGGGACCTCAATTTGAGTAAAGTGATTCTGTGTATTAAATTAGTTTAAATAAATCAGCTTTCTTTAATGAATATAACTCGTCAGTGCCTCCCTCTGTGTGCAGCGAGTAGGAGAGCAAACAGTTTTTAACTGCAGTGAAAATGCTGTTTTTGAAATGCAACAAATACGGATTGAAGAAGAATATTTCATTACATAAAAACATGTGAATTTTGGAAATGATACTATCTATCCTTTTTCAAATAAATGTTGACTTTTCTGACTTTACAACGCTCTGGAGTTATTGGAAATGTTTGGATCACACGAGGTGGAAACAATCCTACGCAGCCTCCACTGGAATCTAATTCTACTAATAGTATAATACTGATAATATTATCTGACACTGTGCAGAAATAACGGGTTTAAACACAATGTGGTGTAGTGCGTAGCAAAAAAAGACTTTTGTATGAATTATCCAGTCAGTGTTGCAAATCCCCTGTGATCGTTTTGGGGCCCGGACCACAGGTTGGGAACCGCTGCCGTAGATAATCGCACTTTTTTTATGCATTGATATTTTCGAACACAGCAGACCCGACATAATTCAAAATGATAATTTACGATGTTGTGCTCATGTCAAATGAGTAGGTACAGGAAAACACGGGCTTCCAATTCAAAGATAAAAAACATAATACGCTTCCAAAAAATGAAAGACCAGAGACTTGATAGAAAAACAGGAAAAGTAGGTCAACATTGGAAAAAAACAGAACGAAGCCAATAAATGCAAAAAAAAAAAAAAGTGTGAAATTGTATTTGCTTTTGTTTGTGCACACAACGCCGAAGCTCTAGGAGGCATACAGAACATAAAACGGAGGCTTGGAGTAGCAGATATACTCAGGGGCACATACCAAACAAGTTTTCTTTGAAAATACCTGTACAGGCAGTTTTGCATTGATAAGCAGTACAAAATGAATACATTTACATAAGCTACAAATTGTTCCTGGTTTAGACTGTCAGGCGCTTTTCAAAGTCTCTCTGTACGTTACACTGCTGACATGCTCTTGTGTTAGCAGAGACGATACACACTGTGTGTGTGTGTGTAGACAAATGTTTATGAAAGATGATTTGAAACGATTATTCTCTGTTTTCTTCATGTGCACTCGGAGGGTTACGGCTTCTTTATTATTATTTTATTGATCTTTGTGCAGCACTGAAGTTTTTTTTATGGAGAGTAAGTGATTAGCTCGACCATGTCTTAAGGCCCTTCATGCTTTTCTTATGAGATCTCTGAACTCTTTTTTTCACCACTCTTCATGCAATATTCATCAAAAATCAGCACAGGATATGATTGGATCAGCTGAAAATAGCTAATTAGTTTGAGAATATTCCATACCGTTTCCCGTGTAATTGGCAAATTAGCATAGGCGTGGTGTATTTGACACCGACTGCCATGACTCATGACCACATTCTGCAATTGCAACTCAATTATACTCCGAGCCATCCGGCACATTTTGAAGTAATTTCTCTTCTAACAACGTGATGATTTTAAATGCCCTTAAGTCAGCGGTAGGGAGTCTGACTCCAATGTTTTGCACCAAAAAAGCCCCTTTTATTTCTGGACATAATTTAGGTCAGCTTCTTAGCATAATTGTCTATCAGTATTCTCATGCAACTCTCAATTTCTTAAACACCAAAAACGCAGTGACAAAATCTTCTGGAACTCTTTGTTGATAGATTTCTTCAACCTTTTTGCAGCTATATTTAAAAAACAAAACAAAACAAGACATTGGATGTTCATGCAATCCCTCTCCAGATCCCAACAAGGGTGTAATCCCTCACTGGCTTCCCACCAGCGAACACCATAAACCATGTTGGACTTTGATTGAAATCACTGCTTAAAGATCTTAAGACCCTGTTCAAAGTTGTTGGGAGTCAAGTCATTTTACAACGGAGGATTAATCAATATATTCACTTTTATTATTAAATTATACATCTATACAATAGATCCTTAATAAAACTGCAGCTATACAAATCATTAAGAAGAAGTAACCACGTGATATTAGCCATTGCAATATAACCAAAAACACTCTGAGAGGTATGTATTCATTCACTGATAACTGGAGATCTGCAGACTATCACATCTGGAGACATACTTTAGATAACAAGGACATGCACAGATGGGGACCCAAAGGATCAGGAACCCCCTATCCTTTGACCATGCCACCCTCCTGGGTCACTTTCAGTCACGTAATCCATTAGCATCAGACGGAAGCAGCGGGGCTTCACACTTTGTTTGTCAGTCTTTCCATCCGTCAGTCCCAGCGGTCCAAAAATTGGAATCAGACTGAAATCTCTTTTGTTGGATTGCTTTCCTTGAACATTTTGTACAGACATTTATGATCCCAAGAGGACGAATCATTCAGTCATTCTTGACTCAAGACCGCAGTCCCGTCAGATTCAGCTTTTCTTTGGGTTTAACCCCTTTATGTTTAGCACGTTAAGCTCAAACTACAACCGACGTTGACAAAGACAGCTAACCTGCCTGAGAGCAGCTGAAGCCGATGGATAATGAGCTAAATCTGTAGAGCTGAGCCTGACAAGCTGATTTCGCTTTTCCTCTGGCGTCACCTGTAGGTCACACTTTTTCGCCCCACTAGTGGTTTAGGATCTAAAAAAAAAAGAAAAAAAAAGCAAAGTCTCCATATTTCATCCATGCTTTAATTGTTGTTCTCTGAAGTGTGTGATGTGCATTACAGGCTCGCAGGATACCGCTAGGTTGGCTCTAGACTTTACGCCTATATATGTGTGTGTGTAATGGATTTGTGTTTTTTGTCTGAGGATCAACCAGTGTACGATGTATATAAAAAGTCTTCTGCTTGAAATATATAGAAAACACCACTTATCCCTGTAATCCAGATAATAAATAAATAAAACTAATTATGTCAGGTGGCCTTTTTCTTGGTTGCAAAAAAAAGCTCTAAGCACTGCTGGCTAGCGCTGCAACGTAACGGACAAACTGAACTGTTGTGAACAGTACGTTTTGAGTTCGGGTACGCACACCGGGTCTACTCTGGGACGCTTCCAGGAAATATCACAGCCTCGCAGTCTGAGTCCGACCTTCTCCTTCTCTACGGTACAAACTCACTCAAGTACTTTGACAAAGTGCAGAAGGTCGTGACCCTGGAGCTTACCGCAGCTGTACAAGTACCAATAAAACTCGCTGCCGATTCGAACTGCTGCAAACTTGACTCGCATGCTGGTTGAACCAGTTTCTGAGCTCAACACTTCCTGTACACACCAAAACTGCTGCCCGCTTGCCAAAGAACACCAAAGATACTGCTTGGGAGCGTCGTGGTTTGCCAGATTTGATACCAGTATATGCCGTGGTTACTGACTGGATTCCTGACTGGTTGATAGTTACACCCCCCCCTTACTGTACGTGCTTGTGTATATGACTGCTTTGTATATATTTAAATATGATAATCCTCTCCATTCATTTCTCTTTTCTGCTACTTTCATGATACAATATACACAATTACTTTTGGAATTGTACATATTTAAAGGTGCAGCGTGTGAGATCTGGAACAAATTTTAGATTTTAAAACTTTCAAAAAATGAAAAAAGAGTGTGAAGAAGTGACAGTTTTCATGTTATGCCAAATTACTGTGCTGCAGAGATATCAACTGCAAACCGGTCCGGCCCGTCCTGTCTTGTGATACCACTTCACACTGTGCCGCCACGATACCAGAATGCATTGCACGGCTGTTTATAGACAACGAATGGGAAGCGTGGAAAGGATGGAGGCTGTGGACGTGTACTGTGATTCACTGCAGCATCCAGTCTGCCCCTCAGTCCAGCATGAAGTAGAGCTGCCCCGAGGGCTGGTCAATAATACATCCATGGTCTAGATCTAGTTTGTCACGGTAGTCTATGTGACCGGTGTTACACGGTGGTCAGGCACACGCCGATTACATCACGTACCCACCGGCGTTCTGCTTTTTCCTACAGATATAAAATCAATCTATAGCTGGATGACGGACGCTGCAAACTGAATGCATCTGTTCCATAAGAGTCTCAGCTCAGAGTAGCAGGTACTTCACGGAGTGTTTGGTGTTGAAGCGAAAAGCAAACGCACCTATGTGGCAACATTTCAGATTTAAACCCAAAGCTATGGTAATGAGGTAATC
>CAKALG010046332.1:0-16066 GCA_916700815.1 Helicolenus hilgendorfi
AAAGATCAGGGCTGTAGACGCAGACTCTGGATACAACGCGCTGCTTTCTTATCACCTCTCTGAGCCCAAAGGAAACAACCTCTTCCGGATCGGAACCAGCACCGGAGAAATCAGGACTAAGAGGAGAATGAGTGACAATGACCTGAAAACTCACCCCTTGGTGGTGTTGGTTTCTGATAACGGAGAACCCTCCCTGTCAGCTACTGTGTCTATTGATGTGGTGGTGGTTGAAAGCACAGCTGACATCCAGACTCAGTTCAGACATGTGCCCATAAAGGAGGAGAGCTTCTCTGATTTAAACCTGTATCTGCTGATCGCCATTGTGTCGGTGTCAGTGATCTTTCTGCTGAGCCTCGTCAGTTTAATAGCTGTCAAATGCCACAGGACAGACGGCAGTTTCAGCAGGTACAGCGCCCCAATGATCACCACCCACCCTGACGGGAGCTGGTCTTACTCCAAATCTACTCAGCAGTATGACGTGTGTTTCAGCTCAGACACACTGAAGAGTGACGTAGTGGTTTTCCCCGCACCGTATCCACCTGTAGATGGTGAACTGATCAGTATTAACGGAGGAGACACTTTTACCAGAACTCAGACTTTACCCAACAAAGACAAGGTAAGAGATTAAATACATTAAGTACTCGTTGCTTCACTTTTTATTGGTATATAATTAGTTACGATGTTGCAGTATTATTTACTTTATTTTAAAAAGACGTGTGTGTTTGTGTGCCGTGTAGCGCCCAGGAAGCCGTAACCAAAACCACCTCCCCTTTTTAATTAAGACATAATTAATATCACGTAGAAGCAATCATCAGGGTTATGTAGTTTGTAGTTTGATACTGTAGACTGCAGTTTGCAGTTCATTTGTTGATGGTTTGTAAATTTCAGTCATTTTTGGCTGCTGATCTCTGTGAGTCGCTATCCGAGGTGCTGAACTGTAATATTTAAACCTGCTTGCAATTCCCAGAAAACGATGCAAAACACAACGTTGTTGAAGTGCAGAGTGTTTTTAAATATATGAACAAATATCTCTGGCAACACCTGTTGAACAATATGTTACAGATTTCATAATTTATCTTCAAGAAAACATTCGATTTAATATTTGCACTCAGTTTTCTCTTCAGTTTTAAATAAATGTCAGTGCATTTCTGTATTTACCACAACAAATAACTCAGTCATTGCTGTCAGGCTTTTGCTTGGCATTTCAGTTAATTTCTAAAGCAAGCTGTATTCCAAATAACATTTCAGTATTTAATTATTATTTGGCATTGTGATTTTTGAAACTGTTTCATGTTTAAGGAGATTTAGTAGCTACACTGCTTTCCAATGTTATGTTTTAGCATGTAGTAATAACAAATGTCCACACGGGGACACTATAGGCCTTTACATTTGGACGGTCTCTTCGGTGGCTTACGGCTCCTCCCAGATTCAGCGGATGATGCGTCTCTGGGCTTTGTTACAAAGAGAGGTCGGGCGACAAAGAACGGTTGTCTTGTTTGGTCGTAGAACTGCGGAAATATTCGTTTGGACTGTATCTTCCTTGACCTTAATCTCGTGGTTGTTGTAACATATCCAGATTTGTCTTCATGCTCCTTCTCGATGACTGGAATAATGCATTTGCGGAGCAGAACGAGCTCTGTGTGGATTTATCTCTTGTTCGTGCTGCTGGATTGTTACTGGGAAGCGGTGTCTGGGCAGCTGTCCTACTCCGTTTCAGAGGAGGTGAATCTGGGGACTGTTGTCGGAAATATCGCTAAAGATCTGAGCATCAGTGTCCAGGATCTGGAGTCCCGCATGTTTCAGATCGTTGCTGGATCAAAGAGGAAATATTTCGAGGTAAATCTAAAGACTGGTGTCCTGTACGTTAACGAGAGAATAGATCGAGAGGAACTCTGCGGCGATGAACCAAAATGTTCCCTCAGTGTAGAAGCAGTAATTAACAACCCTTTAAAACTGTACCGGATTGAAATTATAATCTTAGATGTTAATGACAATTCCCCGTCATTTCTCATCACGTCACAGGTTATCGACATAACTGAGAGTACAGCAGCAGGGGCTAAATTTCCTCTGCGTTCTGCTGATGACGCAGACGTCGGTAAAAATACTGTAAATACCTACAAGCTTAGCCAGAATGAACACTTCTCTCTGGCTACACATATAGGGGAAAGTGTAACTCCTGAATTACTGCTTCAGAAAGTTTTAGACAGAGAAAAACAGTCTGTGATTCGACTCACACTGACTGCTATTGATGGAGGAACTCCTGCTAAATCAGGCAATATGGTAATTATAGTTAATGTCTTGGACAGTAATGATAATCATCCTGTATTCAGCCAAACTCTGTATAAAGCCAGCGTGTATGAGAATGTAAAGATTGGAACATCAATAATAACAATAAATGCCACTGATTTGGATGCGGGCCAAAATGGACAAGTATTATATGCTTTCAGTGCAGGAAGTCGAGGGAAACAAACTGATCTGTTTGCTCTGGATGAAAAAACTGGAACTGTAACAAATAAAAAGAACATAGACTTTGAAGAAAATAATGCTTTTGAGATTCGAGTACAAGCCAGTGATGGAGCTTCTTCTCCTCTCACCTCAAATGCCAAATTGTTGATTGAAGTTTTAGACATCAATGACAATGCCCCTGAAATCTCAGTCACATCTTTGTTAAATGCAGTTAAAGAAGATGCGTCCATTGGCACCGCTATTGCACTTGTTTCAGTATTTGATAAAGATGGAGGTAAAAATGGAATGATGAACTGTCAAATTGCCAATAATGTTCCTTTTAAATTAGAGTCAAATTATAAGAATTACTATTCGTTGGTGGTGGATGGTCCTCTTGACAGAGAGAGTGCATCTCAATACAACATCAGCATCACTGCTACTGATGAAGGCAGCCCACCTCTCTCTAGTATGAGCGTTATTAATGTACACATCTCAGATGTGAATGATAATAAACCTCTATTCACAGAAAACATAATCAATGTCTATGTGAAAGAAAACAGTCCAGTAGGAGCAGTTATAAAAACAGTTTCCGCAATTGATGCTGACATTGATCAAAATGGTCAGGTGAGCTATTCATTTTTACAAAGTAACAGTAACTCACTACCACTCTCTACAATGGTTAACATCAACTCAGAGACTGGAGATATAGTCAGCCTGCAGTCTTTTAACTATGAGGAGTTAACAACGTTTCAGTTTAAAGTTCAGGCCACAGACTCTGGTGTTCCTCCGCTCAGCAGCAACGTGACTGTGAACGTTTTAATCCTGGATGAAAACGACAATAATCCAAATATTCTGGCACCGTATTCTGAGCACGGCTCCGTTAACAGTGAGAGCATCCCCTATTCTGCTGAAGTGGGATACTTTGTGGCAAAGATCAGGGCTGTAGACGCAGACTCTGGATACAACGCGCTGCTTTCTTATCACCTCTCTGAGCCCAAAGGAAACAACCTCTTCCGGATCGGAACCAGCACCGGAGAAATCAGGACTAAGAGGAGAATGAGTGACAATGACCTGAAAACTCACCCCTTGGTGGTGTTGGTTTCTGATAACGGAGAACCCTCCCTGTCAGCTACTGTGTCTATAGATGTGGTGGTGGTTGAAAGCACAGCTGACATCCAGACTCAGTTCAGACATGTGCCCATAAAGGAGGAGAGCTTCTCTGATTTAAACCTGTATCTGCTGATCGCCATTGTGTCGGTGTCAGTGATCTTTCTGCTGAGCCTCATCAGTCTAATAGCTGTCAAATGCCACAGGACAGACGGCAGTTTCAGCAGGTACAGCGCCCCAATGATCACCACCCACCCTGACGGGAGCTGGTCTTACTCCAAATCTACTCAGCAGTATGACGTGTGTTTCAGCTCAGACACACTGAAGAGTGACGTAGTGGTTTTCCCCGCACCGTATCCACCTGTAGATGGTGAACTGATCAGTATTAACGGAGGAGACACTTTTACCAGAACTCAGACTTTACCCAACAAAGACAAGGTAAGAGATTAAATACATTAAGTACTCGTTGCTTCACTCTTTCTTGGTAGATAAATAGTTACAATATGGTGCAGTTTGAGTTACGTTATGATTGCTATGTGGCGGAAAGGAAACCGTCAAGGCATTTATACGGACTCATCTTTTTAATTAAGACGGAATTAACATAAAGTAGAAGTAATCAAGGTTCATGGGTTTGTAGTTTGGTACCCTAGACTGTAGCTTGCTGTTCTTTTCTTGGTAGTTGGTAAATTTCAGTAATTGTTTGCTGCTGATTTGTGTGTCGCTATCCGTGGTGCTGAAGTCTTGCTTGCAACTCCCAGAATATGGTGCAAAACAAAACATTGTTGAAGTCCACAGTGTTTTTAAAAACATTAATACACATCTTTGGAGACAACTATATGTTACAGATTTCATAATTCATCGTCTTCTTAAATTCTTTTGATTTATTCTTTGCAGTCATTTTGCTCTTCAGTTAACAGAATCGCAGAATGTATTTCTCTATTTACCATATCATATGACTCACTGTCAGTGCTTTAAGAGTTTTCGTTGCAATTTCAGTTAATTCCTAAAATATATTGTATTCTAAAGAACAGTTCACTGCGAAATTAACTAATTAGTTGGCTGGATGTTCTTGATTATTATTTGACAATTAGATTTTTGCAGTCACTTAATGTTTGAACAAAACAGTATCTATACTTCATTTCAATGTTGTTTGATGTAGCATGTAGTTATGACAAATGTCCACACGGGGACACTATAGACCTTCACATTTGGACCGTCTCTTCGGTGGCTCACGGCTCCTCCCAGATTCAACGGATGATGCGTCTCTGGGCTTTGTTACAAAGAGAGGTCGGACGACAAAGAACGGTTGTCTTGTTTGGTCGTAGAACTGCGGAAATATTCGTTTGGAATATATCTTCCTTGATCTTAATCTCGTGGTTGTTGTAGCATATTATCCAGATTTGTCTTCATGCTCCTTCTCGACGACTGGAATAATGCATTTGCGGAGCAGAACGAGCTCTGTGTGGATTTATCTCTTGTTCGTGCTGCTGGATTGTTACTGGGAAGCGGTGTCTGGGCAGCTTTCTTACTCCGTCTCAGAGGAGGTGAATCTGGGGACTGTTGTCGGAAATATCGCTAAAGATCTGAGTATCAATGTCCAGGATCTGGAGTCCCGCATGTTTCAGATCGTTGCTGGATCAAAGAGGAAATATTTCGAGGTAAATCTAAAGACTGGTGTCCTGTACGTTAACGAGAGAATAGATCGAGAGGAACTCTGCGGCGATGAACCAAAATGCTCCCTCAGTGTAGAAGCAGTAATTAACAACCCTTTGAAACTGTACCGGATTGAGATTATAATCTTAGATGTCAATGATAATTCACCATCATTTCTCAGTACGTCCCAGGTTATTAACATAACGGAAAACACAGCAGCAGGGGCTAAATTCCCTCTGCACCCGGTTCACGACGCAGACGTCGGCAAAAATACTGTAAATAGCTACAAGCTTAGCCAGAATGAACACTTCTCTCTCGCTACACATAAAGGAGACAGTGTTACCGCCGAATTACTGCTTCAGAAAGTTTTAGACAGAGAAAAACAGTCTGTGATTCGACTCACACTGACTGCCATTGATGGAGGAACTCCTGCTAAATCAGGCACTATGGCTATAATAGTCAATGTGTTGGACATTAATGATAATCATCCTGTTTTCAGTCAAACACTATATAAAGCCAGTGTGCATGAGAATGTAAAGATAGGCACGTCGATAATAACACTAAATGCTACTGATTTAGATGCAGGTCAAAATGGACAAGTGTTATATTCATTGAGTGAAATAAGTCGAGGGAAACAAACTGATCTTTTTGCTATAGATGAAAAAACTGGGACTGTAACAAATAAAAAGAACATAGACTTTGAAGAAAATAATGCTTTTGAGATTCGAGTACAAGCCAGTGATGGAGCAGTTTTTCCGATGACCTCACATGCAAAATTATTGATTGAAGTTTTAGATGTCAATGACAATGCCCCTGAAATCTCAGTCACATCTCTGTTAAATGCAGTCAAAGAAGATGCGTCCATTGGCACCGCTATTGCACTTGTTTCAGTATTTGATAAAGACGGTGGTAAAAATGGGATGATGAACTGTCAAATTTCCAATAATGTTCCTTTTAAATTAGAGTCAAATTATAAGAATTACTATTCATTGGTGGTGGATGGTCCTCTTGACAGAGAGAGTGCATCTCAATACAACATCAGCATCACTGCTACTGATGAGGGCAGCCCACCTTTATCTAGTACGAGTGTTATTGATGTACACATCTCAGATGTGAATGATAATAAGCCTCTATTCACAGAAAACATAATCAATGTCTATGTGAAAGAAAACAGTCCAGTAGGAGCAGTTATAAAAACAGTTTCAGCAATTGACGCTGACATCGATCAAAATGGTCAGGTGAGCTATTCATTTTTACAAAGTAGCAGTAACTCACTACCACTCTCTACAATGGTGAACATCAACTCAGAGACTGGAGATATAGTCAGCCTGCAATCTTTTAACTATGAGGAGTTAAACACGTTTCAGTTTAAAGTTCAGGCGACAGACTCTGGTGTTCCTCCGCTCAGCAGCAACGTGACCGTGAACGTTTTAATCCTGGATGAAAACGACAATAATCCAACAATTCTGGCACCCTATTCTGAGCACGGCTCCGTTAACAGTGAGAGCATCCCCTATTCTGCTGAAGCGGGATACTTTGTGGCAAAGATCAGGGCTGTAGACGCAGACTCTGGATACAACGCGTTGCTTTCTTATCACCTCTCTGAGCCCAAAGGAAACAACCTCTTCCGGATCGGAACCAGCACCGGAGAAATCAGGACTAAGAGGAGAATGAGTGACAATGACCTGAAAACTCACCCCTTGGTGGTGTTGGTTTCTGATAACGGAGAACCCTCTCTGTCAGCTACTGTGTCTATTGATGTGGTGGTGGTTGAAAGCACAGCTGACATCCAGACTCAGTTCAGACATGTGCCCATAAAGGAGGAGAGCTTCTCTGATTTAAACCTGTATCTGCTGATCGCCATTGTGTCGGTGTCAGTGATTTTTCTGCTGAGCCTCATCAGTCTAATAGCTGTCAAATGCCACAGGACAGACGGCAGTTTCAGCAGGTACAGCGCCCCAATGATCACCACCCACCCTGACGGGAGCTGGTCTTACTCCAAATCTACTCAGCAGTATGACGTGTGTTTCAGCTCAGACACACTGAAGAGTGACGTAGTGGTTTTCCCCGCACCGTATCCACCTGTAGATGGTGAGCTGATCAGTATTAACGGAGGAGACACTTTTACCAGAACTCAGACTTTACCAAACAAAGACAAGGTAAGAATACTGTCATTAAGTACGTCTCATTACTGCCCTTCATTTAAGTTGATAATCAACACTGACATTATAATTGATACTTTAAGGACTTTGTGCTACGTAAGCAACAACAAGCTTTAATTGTTATTTACTTAAAGTTTGAGTTAAAAGTTCATTGAGGTTGTTGTCCTATGTTGATCTAGGCTGGCTCTACATATGTTGTTGTAATCCCCCCTCTTTTTGCTGCTAACTCTGCATATACATTTGTATGTTGCTGTCCGTGGTGCTGAACGCACATTTCTGAGTGTATTCTGCCTGCAATCCACTCACTTTTACATTTTGAGCTCTGACTGAAGTGCAATCAATGGTATTAAATTTATAGGTGGATACTGGAAACTGTAGCCTGCAGTGAATTTGTTGATTGTTTTCTAACTTCATTTACTTTGGCCTGCTGATTTGCATTATAATTTTTGAGTCGCTATCCGTGGTGCTGAACCCTATTTTATGAACCTGTGTTGCTTGCGTAACACAACAGAATCATATTACAATGCACAGAAAAAATAATTTCATTGTTAGATACTGAATGTGATTATTATGTGAACATTATAAGAAATAAGATAATTATTGCTTGTTAAATATGAAATAAACTCCATGTACGATTAGCTTTTTGATTAGCTTCTTTTATAATACTTGAGTAGAGTCTAGAGGGACCAATCCAGAGTACACAATCAATTATAATTTTGAGAAACGTTATTGCTTACTAAGACAAATGTCAAACCCTTCATAAAACTTACTGGAATTTGCGTAAAAACATAGGATCATGCAGTACTTTCCTCTATAATAATGCACAAAAAAGAAGAAGAATATACATAGTTATTTGCTGACTTGTGAATCATTTTTGATAATGGTAGTTGTATAAGAATAGCCAGTGAATGTTGGGTCTGGAAAGTGAAGAAGGTGAAACAATTTACTCTTGTGTGTTACTCATCGCATTCTATTTTACTTCAGATCAACAATGTTTTAGGTATTACAGGCTGCCTCGCCTGAAGTGTGCTTTGAATACCCCGCTGCTTCAGCATAATGATCTCTACTTGTGGTTCTGAAATATGTGGTGATAACACTCTACTACTTTATAACGACCTAGCAGTACACTTAGAAATGACTAGGCTGTCATTTTTTGTCATTTGTCATTGACAGGAATAATTTAAATTCTGGTGATTTCGCAGGAAAAGCAAGTTTTACTGTGTTTCTTTCATTGCATTGTAGTTATTTCAAATGGCCATGAGGCGACACTAGAGACCGTAAGACGGCCAGCAGGTCGCTGATGTGTAGAGGCCCCTCCCACGTTAAAATCATCACCATTTGTGTCAGTGCTTTGTTAGAATGAGACGCAGGACGAAGGAGGATGAACAGAGAAAATATACTGACATATAATTCGTTCTTTCAAACGTTCTTTTGGGCTAAATAAGCGAAGGCCACGTCGATATAAGGATCTATGCTTTGTTCTCGTTCTATGGAATTATGCATCCGCCGGGAAGAAAGACCTCCATCGGGATATATCTACTGCTTGTTGTCTTGGAGTATAACTGGGGAGCGGTATCCGGGCAGCTCTCTTATTCCGTTTCAGAGGAGGTAAACCCGGGGACTTCTGTTGGAAACCTCGCCAAGGATCTGAATCTTAATGTCCAGGATTTGGAGTCACGTATGTTTCAGATCGTTGCTGGTTCAAAGAGAAAGTACTTCGATGTAAATTTGAAGTCAGGTTTTCTCTACGTGAGTGAACGAATAGACAGAGAGGAGCTCTGCGCGAAAGCTGCAAAATGCACAATAAATGTCGAGGCTGTGATTAATAATCCACTGAAACTTTATCGTATTGAGGTGAATATTCTTGACGTGAATGATAATCCGCCCTCTTTCAGTGCCAAATCCCAAACTATCGACA
The DNA here is from genome assembly GCA_916700815.1 of Helicolenus hilgendorfi. Lineage (NCBI taxonomy): Eukaryota > Metazoa > Chordata > Actinopteri > Perciformes > Sebastidae > Helicolenus > Helicolenus hilgendorfi. Next base: position 9,286 of record CAKALG010046332.1, read on the forward strand.
TAGCAGAGAGTGTACTGCCGGGTGCTACATTCCCTGTGCTGTCGGCCTACGATGCCGATGTAGGGAAGAATAGTATTAACACATACAAGCTGAATGCAAATGAATATTTCTCTTTAGCAGTGCACAAAGGAGAGAGTGTGTCAGCCGAGTTAGTGCTTCAGAAAGCGTTAGACCGAGAAAAGCAGGCTTTAATTAAACTCACTCTGACCGCAGTAGATGGAGGAACACCTCCAAAATCAGGCACGTCAGAAATCATCATTAATGTTTTAGATAACAACGATAATATCCCAGCTTTTACCAAAACATTGTATAAGACAAGCATTACAGAAAATGCTCCACTTGGCACTACAGTACTAACAGTGACTGCAACTGACGCCGATGAGGGGACAAACAAAGACATTATATATTTACTGAATTCAAAAGATCAGGATCATATTTTCGACATTTTTGAAATTGATTCAGAAACAGGAATAATAACCGTTAAAGGAGAAATTGACTTTGAAACTAATCCTGCCTTTGAGATTCGTGTGCAGGCTGCTGACAAAGGCCAGCCTCCATTAACAGCACAGTGTAAAGTACTAGTGGAGGTGGTGGACCTGAATGACAATGCGCCTGACATCACGGTGACGTCACTACTCAGTACAGTGAAGGAGGACGCTGAGATTGGTACTGCCATTGCACTTGTGTCAGTTCTTGACAGAGATGGGGGCAAAAACGGTGAAGTCAAATGTGAGATATTGAATTCGGTTCCCTTTAAATTAGAGACAAATTATAAAAATTATTATTCTTTAGTCACTGGTGGAGCTCTGGACAGGGAACTAATCTCCCACTACAATATCACTGTCCAAGCTATGGATGAAGGTAGGCCCCCTCTTTCTACTACCAGTGTGGTTATTATTCAGGTTTCTGATGTCAATGACAACACACCTCGGTTTTCAGAGACTGTAATTAATATGTATGTGAATGAAAACAGTCCAGTTGGGACGGTTTTGAAAGCAGTATCTGCAACTGATGCTGACATTAGTGAAAATGGTCAGGTGAGCTATTCATTAGTCAGTGATAATAACTTAGTGACGTTATCTACAATGGTGAACATCAACTCAGAGACTGGAGATATAGTCAGCCTGCAGTCTTTTAACTATGAGGAGTTAAAAACGTTTCAGTTTAAAGTTCAGGCCACAGACTCTGGTGTTCCTCCGCTCAGAAGCAACGTGACTGTAAACGTTTGTATTCTGGATGAAAATGACAATAATCCAACAATTCTGGCGCCCTATTCTGAGCACGGCTCTGTTAACAGTGAGAGCATCCCCTATTCTGCTGAAGCGGGATACTTTGTGGCAAAGATCAGGGCTGTAGACGCAGACTCTGGATACAACGCGCTGCTTTCTTATCACCTCTCTGAGCCCAAAGGGAACAACCTCTTCCGGATCGGAACCAGCACCGGAGAAATCAGGACTAAGAGGAGAATGAGTGACAATGACCTGAAAACTCACCCCTTGGTGGTGTTGGTTTCTGATAACGGAGAACCCTCCCTGTCAGCTACTGTGTCTATTGATGTGGTGGTAGTTGAAAGCATAGCTGACATCCAGACTCAGTTTAGACATGTACCCATAAAGGAGGAGAGCTTCTCTGATTTAAACCTGTATCTGCTGATCGCCATTGTGTCGGTGTCAGTGATCTTTCTGCTGAGCCTCATTAGTCTAATAGCTGTCAAATGCCACAGGACAGACGGCAGTTTCAGCAGGTACAGCGCCCCAATGATCACCACCCACCCTGACGGGAGCTGGTCTTACTCCAAATCTACTCAGCAGTATGACGTGTGTTTCAGCTCAGACACACTGAAGAGTGACGTAGTGGTTTTCCCCGCACCATATCCACCTGTAGATGGTGAACTGATCAGTATTAATGGAGGAGACACTTTTACAAGAACTCAGACTTTACCCAACAAAGACAAGGTAAGAACATTGGCATTAAGTACGTCTCATTACTGCATTTCATTTAAGTTGATAATCAACAGTGACATTATAATTGATACTTTAAGGGCTTTGTGCTACTTGAGCAACAACAAACTTTCATTGTAATTTACTTAAAGTTTGAGTGACGGTTTATTGAGGTTGTTGTCCTATGCTCATTTAGGCCGGCTCTAAATTGTTGCAAGCCCCTCTTTTTGCTGCTAACTCAGCATATAAATTTGTATTTTGCTGTCCGTGGTGCTGAAAGCAAATTTCTGAGAGTGTTCTTCCTGCAATCCCCCTGACATATTGGAAAATATATGGTATGGGTACTTCCCTTTATAAGAAATAAGGTCAGTTCAATTGTACGGTGTATTTGCAAGTGTGTGTATCTTTGTGTTGAGGATAGTATGTGAAAAGACAGTGGTAGGAAAGACATGATTTTATCTTATCCTCAAACGGTCATATGGATCTTTGCAGTAACTTCTTTTCCTGTTACAAATTCCAGTGTGTTGCTAAAAAAATATGTTAGCCTATGACTACTCACTCAGTATGGGTCACGTCAGTATTTGACAAGTTTATTTCTGAGGTTTCATTGTTCACCAAAGCCATCCTTTATTCCTTATTTTAATAGTTATCTGGTGCAAGTAATTAGCAAAACCTAACCTTCAGAAATGGGAATCTCTTTACTTCCATCTATAAGTTCGGGTTTTCTACTGCAAATTTAAATATTTGGCTAATATGATGCAAAAAGAAAAGACAATGTCCAGTCCCTCCATTTCAAGATAAACTATGTTTCACTGTCAGACGTGCAGCCTTAATGTCGACGTTGAATATCCGTTGTAAGTATTAGTAAATTATTTTTGAATGCGTCCAAATCCTTGCAATAACCTATAGAGCAGTTTGTAATCAAGTGGTTGTCAACGTTTCTGAATGAGGAGGAATATTTTACAGATGTTTTATAACACGTGCAGTTAATCAAAATCACCACACGGTGACGCTATAGACCGTAACACAGAGATGTTGAGGCTCCACCCAGAGTAAAAACGGAATGACTGTGGATTTTCATCACAAAGAGACACGGGGAGAGAAGGGAGGACGTAATGGAGTCTTCGTCTTTAAGAATAAGAACATCGAAATAGCGTTGGCTGAAATATTTTCACATCTCATCAGTCCACGGTACAAACTCCATTGTGGATTTATGCTTTGTTCTTTCTCGGCGGAATTATGCCTTCACCGAGTAGCAGGAGGTCTATTGTTACATATCTGGTGCTGGTGCTTTTGGATTGTTTCTGGGAAGCGGCGTCCGGGCAGCTCTCCTACTCCGTCTCAGAGGAGGTAAACCCGGGGACTAATGTTGGAAATATCGCCAAGGATCTAAACCTCAATGTGCAGGATTTGGAGTCCCGTTTGTTTCAGGTTGTTGCGGGATCTAAGAGGAAATACTTCGAGGTGAATCTAAAGACCGGATTTCTGTATGTTAATGAGAGGATAGACCGAGAGGAGCTTTGTGCGGATGAACCCAAATGTACTGTCAGCGTAGAGGCAGTGATAAACAACCCGCTAAAGCTGTACCGCGTAGAGATAGAAATTAGAGATGTGAATGACCACTCTCCGTCTTTTAACACGAAATCACAAATACTGGACATTGCAGAGAACACATTGCCTGGAATTAAATTCGCGTTATCAGAGGCAAGCGATGCTGATGTGGGGAAAAACGGAGTCAGTGCGTATAAGCTCAGTGCAAACGAATACTTCAGTCTGGCGACACACAAAAGAGGGGAGAGTATATCTCCAGAGTTAGTGCTGCAGAAAGCCTTAGACCGTGAGAAGAAGCCACATATGCAGCTCATGTTAACGGCGGTAGACGGGGGAACTCCACCAAATTCAGGCACATCAGAAATTGAAATAAATGTACTAGATATTAATGATAACGCACCGATGTTCAGCAGCACTCTGTATAAAGTTAAAACGCTTGAAAATACCCCGATTGGAACGGTTGTCTTTGCATTAAATGCGACCGATGCAGATGACGGCACAAACGGTGAAATAGTGTATTCACTTCGTAATAAGGATCAGGACCATATTCTGGATATTTTCCAAATTGATCCAGACACTGGGATCATTTCAGTGAAAGGCAAAATCGACTTTGAGGAAAGAAAAGCGTTTGAGATCCGAGCAGAGGCTAGGGACAAAGCCCAGCCTCCTCTGTCTGCTCATAGTAAAGTGCTGGTGGAAGTAATTGATGTAAACGACAACGCTCCTGAGATCACGGTGACGTCACTGCTCAATACAGTGAACGAGGATGCTGACGTAGGTACTGCTATAGCACTTGTGTCCGTTCTAGACAGAGACGGTGGTAAAAATGGTGAAGTGAAATGTGAGATCTTGAATATGGTTCCTTTCAAATTGGAGACAAATTACAAAAACTATTATTCTTTAGTGGTTGACGGACATTTAGACAGAGAGGTGACTCCTCAGTATAATGTGACAATTTCAGCTACCGATGAAGGGAGTCCTCCTCTTTCAAACATTAGTGTTGTTACTGTTTATGTTTCTGATGTTAATGACAACGCCCCACGTTTCCCGGAACATGTGATAAATATTTATGTGAAAGAAAACAGCAAAGTAGGAACAGTTGTTAAAACAGTGACTGCAACTGATGCTGACGTCAGCAGCAACGGTCAGGTGACCTACTCACTTTTAGACAGTAGTAGTAAATCTCTGCACCTCCCCACAATGGTGAACATTAACTCAGAGACTGGAGATATAGTCAGCCTGCAGTCTTTTAACTATGAAGAGTTAAACACGTTTCAGTTTAAAGTTCAGGCCACAGACTCTGGTGTTCCTCCGCTCAGCAGCAACGTGACTGTGAACGTTTTAATCCTGGATGAAAACGACAATAATCCAACAATTCTGGCGCCCTATTCTGAGCACGGCTCCGTTAACAGTGAGAGCATCCCCTATTCTGCTGAAGCGGGATACTTTGTGGCAAAGATCAGGGCTGTAGACGCAGACTCTGGATACAACGCGCTGCTTTCTTATCACCTCTCTGAGCCCAAAGGAAACAACCTCTTCCGGATCGGAACCAGCACCGGAGAAATCAGGACTAAGAGGAGGATGAGTGACAATGACCTGAAAACTCACCCCTTGGTGGTGTTGGTTTCTGATAACGGAGAACCCTCCCTGTCAGCTACTGTGTCTATTGATGTGGTGGTGGTTGAAAGCACAGCTGACATCCAGACTCAGTTCAGACATGTGCCCATAAAGGAGGAGAGCTTCTCTGATTTGAACCTGTATCTGCTGATCGCCATTGTGTCGGTGTCAGTGATCTTTCTGCTGAGCCTTATCAGTTTAATAGCTGTCAAATGCCACAGGACAGACGGCAGTTTCAGCAGGTACAGCGCCCCAATGATCACCACCCACCCTGACGGGAGCTGGTCTTACTCCAAATCTACCCAGCAGTATGACGTGTGTTTCAGCTCAGACACACTGAAGAGTGACGTAGTGGTTTTCCCCGCACCGTATCCACCTGTAGATGGTGAACTGATCAGTATTAACGGAGGAGACACTTTTACCAGAACTCAGACTTTACCCAACAAAGACAAGGTAAGCCGTAGTTTTAATACTTTTGGGTAACATAATGTGCGTAACTTTTGTTATATACAAATATACTAATATGTTGAAAAAAGTACAGTCATGCCCCTGACCATGATTGAAGTGTTTGTTCTAAAAACCATTAATGTATTTGCATTTAATTCTAATTGTTGCTCGACTTTACTTACAAATAAATAGTATTTGCAGTTGCTTATGACTATTTTTCCTACCATTATTAAGATCTTAAAAATTAGGGCATAACTCTGACAAGTATTTCTCTTCTCATTGGTTTGATGGTGCTGTGTTACGTATTATGAAGTTGGCAGGTGATTTAATGAATGTTGACTATGTCGACGATGGTATTGATTATCTAAGAGCAATTTCAGCACAACAAAGTTGATATAGTTGCACTGTGTTTTACGATGTGTTGGATACAGTACTCTGCAGTCACTTGAGCAATGGCAAGACATGCATTAAAGCTGTTTTGGGCCGCTGTCCATGGTGCTGAACAAGTCTCTTCCTTGAGATCTGGTTACTGTCCGTGGTGCTGATTTTGCAGGTTCTATTCCGTGTAATAGTGCAATAGCGAAAAAGGGTGTTCAAAATAACTACATAAATAAATAAATATTATGTCAATGAATAACAATACCAGTTTATTAAATCACATTTCATAGATAACTATTGTTCTATGAACAGTCTATCCGTTGAGCTCAAGTCTTCCAAAATCACACATACATTTTGTAATTTACTCTGCATAGATTTGCTCATTAATACCGTTCACTGTACCTTATAATAAGCATCAGCACTTTTGTTTTGGGCCGTCTTTCTTTATACAAAAGTGTCGCACGATGTCGCCAGAGACCATGCTAAATTACTGTGTTCACCGTTCAGAAACTCCTCCTCTATTTATGACAGAGAAGAAAACGTCATCATCTGGTAGTGCTTTGTGGAGATAGCGTTCAGATGAGTGGAGCCCAGCAGAGAGAGAGGACCTTAAGCGGGAATGGATACATAAAAAAAGCTATTTTTCTTTTTTCGTTGAGAGGCCAAAAAGGAAGAAACCAGGATTTGTTGCTTTTGCCTAAACAGCGATGGCTGCTCGGGAACAATGGGATAATATCGGGGGTCTGTTTCTCACTCTGCTTTGTCTCTGCGGCTGGTCCGCGGCTCAGATATCCTATTCCGTTTCAGAGGAGGTGGACAAAGGGACAGCGGTGGGAAACCTCGCTAAG
>CAKALG010046337.1:0-29752 GCA_916700815.1 Helicolenus hilgendorfi
TGCGCGTGGCGGCTGCGTTACCTGTTGTTTTTTTATTTCGGCGTCCGCGTTAACAGGTTAGAGCAGCCATACCCATGTAAGACGTGCGTCACACTCTGTAGACAGAATTCCTTCATTTGTTAACACAAAGCTTTTATTCTGAAATATGTGCCGGACAGTGTTCTAGAACATGCGGTGACTTGGAGAGCTCCATGAATGAATATAGTACAGAGTTTTAATTGTGGATTATTACTATAATTTACAAATTACCACAAGTTTCTTAACCTTTCTCGGTCTAAAATAAATATTAAAAAAACACATTAAAAGGCAAACTCTATGAAGAAAGAAAGGGCTGACAGCAGCAGCTGTAGCAGCAGACACACAGTTGATACACAGCTGAAATGCAGCTGGTGTGAATGCCCGACACGTGAATCACACAGCCACCAAGCCACGTAGCCGCCATGAGCTTCTGACGTTCCTGTGAATCAAAGACTCAGCCTTTAAATAGGCCTATGCATTATTGTCATTAAACAATGAAAATTAAAATGACATGTAATCGTTATTACAACCCTGTCTGTCAAAATGATGGACAAAGACAAAGTCTAACGCAACCACTGGTTCATGGAATCTCTTTTTGTTTTTAGGACATGAATGACTTCTCCCCCATCTTTACCCAAGACCTGTATAAGGGCATGGTGGCACCCAATGCAGAGAAAGGAACAGTCATCACAACTGTTTTTGCTCAGGACCAAGACCCACCAGTGAGTATAAAAAAATACATCTGTCATATGTCACACATATAAAACATGTAATGTACTCAACATTGGTGATAACATTTCAAAGCACATGTAGCATGTTGACTCCATCTGTGTCTTTAATGAAGGTAGCAGCACACTACACGTTGTGCTCTCAGAACATCAGCCAATTTCAGCCGTAGCATTTCACGCCACGCATTTTAAAGATGTTTTCAATACTCCGATGCTCTCATTAGAGCTACAGCGCTGTGTGTATATATCGTGTTGGCTTGTATGAGTCATCTATCAGTTTCCTCAGACAGCGTCATGTTTCCTCAGACTCCTTCACCCCACTATATCCGAGCAGCTTCTCCTGGGACTGGAGCTATGAAGATGTATTTCTCCTTTTTATGGAATCTGCAAACCAAAGAACAAAATGACACAATGCTAAAGAGAAATTGTGACTGAGACTACATCATATGGCTTTTTTAGTTTATTGCTTTGAGTCTGCCAATAGCTTGCAATGTATATTGAGGATAGCACATGTCCAGAGAGTCTTTAATTCCAGGTCATTCACCTCAGCTGAACTTCTTTTATTGGCAGTACCACCCACCTTAATATTTTACCGCACTTGGTGAGTCAGCAAGTCTTCTTGCTCACATCTTCTCTTTCTTTTTGGTTATGCTACAGACTTTTTTTTTCTTTATAGACACCTCACCAAACTAGCTTTTTCTCTTATAACACAATGTGTCTTTTCGTATTTATTTTCAAATTTTCTCTGTGAACAAAAGGGAATAAGTATCCCCCAGCGACCTCCCTGCCCTGCCCTAATAACCTCCAGCTCTGAAAGTGTTTTCCAGTGAAGTCCTGTGTGGCTGGACTCAATGCTTGTTATTAGTGGCCCTCCTGCTGATGGGATCTCACCAGGGCTGGGTGAGCTTATGTACTCTCCACAGCACATAAACGCTGAGGGATATGGATGAATGTCTGTCCCAGCTGTGGGTGGTAAAACATCTCCAGAACGCCACAGTGACTGCTGTACATCTCACTTCTCTCTACTCTTCTTCTCTCAGAGGGAGACTCTCCTTCCTCCTACGTTCCCTGCCCACCCCCTCTCCACCTCGCTGTCTATGCAGCTTTGAAATCATTCTTTTTAATGTGAACTTTTCCCCTTATACAGGGTTTTATAGAGAAATCTTGTGCAGTAGACAATATCCAACAGTGCTGAGGCCCAAATAATAGGAAAGTAGGAATGCACCGATACCCATACCGATATCTGATATCAGGCTGATACTGACTCAAATAGCTGGATCGGATATCGTTGACAATGGGGTCGATCTGTTCTATGTTTATATATTATATACATTATATACTGGAATTTGAAATCCTGTTTAAATTTTGATAAATGTGTTGCTGCATTAAAACGGTTTACAACTGAATTGTAATTCAGATTTTGACCAAGTTGCTGGTGTACGATTTATTAAAACAGCCTCTTAGATTTAGATTTATCAGTCCCAGAGGAATACGTGTTTCCACAGCCAGTACACAGAAAAACACAAATAAACACACAGCAACACATAGCAACATAGAGACATACAGATCAAATAACACACAAGGAAGGAAGGAACAAAGCTCCAGCTGAAGCAAGCTCTTCTCCATCTCTTCTCCATCTCTGGATGTCCGACCAGATGGAAGTAATGTGAAGTGTTGGTGTAGGGGGGGTGATCAGTGTCATTTGATATTGTGAGTGCCAGGCATGTGATGGCTCTGAGGTTCATATCTGATAGACTGGGTGTGGGAAGGCAGATCATTTTGGAGGCAGTGTGTGTGTGTGATGCTGGTAAGTTCGTTCTTGTTGTAGATGGTTAACATGGTGAAGAAGCAAGGGGATCAGAACAGCAGCATGAGCCGGATTATGCTTTTGTAAAGCAACAGCAGGAGGTTGGGGGCAACAGACAGTGCTCTGAGTTTACGGATGACAGAGGTCTTTGCTGGGATCTTTTATGGATGTCAGTGATGTGCTGATCAAAACTGAGTTTATTGATGAGTCTGAGATATTTGAAGCTGCTCACCTGCTCAACTGTCTCGCCGTGAATGAAGGTGAGGTTCAGCCCAGTGTGGGGAGTGTTTGATGTGCTAATGACCAGTTCTTCTGTCTTGTCCACGTTCAGCTGCAGGTCAAGTTGTCAGTGCACCATTGTGTGAAGTGGAAAATGGAGTTTTGATAGGCCGTAACGGAGATGTTGTCAATGAGAAGTCCAAGTATGGCAGTGTCATCAGAGTATTTGAAGTATATAGAGATGGGTGAAGAGCTGGTTCAGTCATTAATGTAGAAGGGGTGTAAAGGAAGGAAGGGACTGAGGACACAGCAGAGGGGCTCCGGTGTTGGTGATGACGGTTGATGATGTTACTCTGCCTATTCTAACAGCCTGTGGTCTGTTTATTATAATAAATAACAATACTGTAAATTTATATCTATGTGTTTATTTGTTACATTTTCTTTTACAAAGATAAGAAAGCAATGTTCAAGTCAAGCCTGATGTTGCCTTACACAAGTACAAGTATCGCTATTGGTACTGAAAAAGTAGGATAATTACGGTAAAACCTGTATAAATCCACATTTGTATTCGGGGCAAAGGAGTGACCTTTAGACAGGACTCGCACACAGTCAGTAGAAAGAAGTGTTGGTTAAGCTTCGCCAGCTAAAGCTCTGTGGCCGTAAGTGGTAGTCCTAAGGCCGTCTTCCTCCTCTGTCTGCCCTGTTGTGTTGTTTTTTTTTTGTGGACTGTGTCTGTTGCATTGTCTAAAAAAGGCAAAGCTGAGGTGGATGGCAGTTGCCTCATCATCCTTGCTAGCAGTGGCACTGTTAGGCAGGCTAAATGATACAGAGTGAGCTCGCCTTTTTCTGTAGGCTGAACGAGTAGATGTGTGTGACGTGGAATATATCGTCTCCTCCTTTGTAGTCCTGCTCTCTTCTGTTCTCTCCAGTAGTCAGAAAGTGTAATAGCGTGTAATTCCAATATCTTGTCATTTTTCCAGGAGTTTTTTTTTTTTAAGATCTTGGTGAGAGGCCTCTGTCTCAGTGGTTTGTGATGATGTTGAACAAAGACTTTTTTTTACAATGGCACCATTGCCTTGTTCGTTAGTGAAGAAAACTGTGTTACTCGGTCTCCGTGACATCCTGAGTTCAAAAAGACCTAGTGTACTTTCTGGAACAGCAGAACGGAGCAACTCTCCAGACTAAACCCCAAGCCGCTGATAATGAAGAAAAAAATAGAGAGTGCTGCACTGGGTCAATAAACTTGGTGTTGGTAATGTAGAAGTAAAAAAAAATGTGATGCTCTTCAAGGATAGGGCAAGTAAGTAAGAATAAGAAAACTGACTGTCAAGCTTATATTTAATGGAAGTCCATGGTATCGGTTGGCAGTCTGAAAAGCATCCGAGGCACTCTGATTGTAAGTTAAACATCCTTTATTGATACATGAATAACTAACACGTTTCTACTCTCTTCATCAGGGTATAAAGTGCAATTAGGACAGGTGTTCACATTAAAACTCATCAAGAGGTCATGTGACAAGAGGAAATCATCATTATGTTACCATGAGCACAGTGGCTGCGAGTGAGACAGGGAGAGACTCAGGAAAGTGGTTTGACAGACAGAGGGATTAGATTTTCTCACAGGAGCTGACTAACCCAGTCTCTTATTGACCTGGATTTGGGAGCTCAAAGCATTTTATTGACAGGATGCCTGTCATAGACACCTCATGGTTGAACAGGGCTTAGTCTACTGCTTGCTAAATACACACACACACACACACATTCTCTCTATTACACAGGCTCATAAAAACCTGCGCACACAAAGAAAGAAGCTTGTAGTCTTGATGCGACAAACATGTGCATATTGTGTCTGAAGGTTGTAATGGAGCAGACCGTTCCTTCTCTTATTTATTTCTACATTTTGGAAAGTGGGCACAATATCTATTCACCTGCACCTTGGGAGAACTGATAATAATGGTTTTTAAGAAGGGACTATTTTTGGCAGTGGCACTCAACCCCATAGCCTCAATGTTAGTATCACCCTGAATGAGAGAGGAGATTACCATGGAGACGAAGAAGCTCTGTAGAGATTTGTAGTCACAGCAGAGAATGTTTACGGTTTGAGATTCCCATTTCTTCACCGGCCTTTTACCGACTTGCAAATCAAATCCACATAGACCACATAGATATAAAAGAGTAGATGAAACATTACATCATAACTTAATGGGATAACCGTCCGTCATTTTACCTGGGTATTGTTTACAATCGCCACCCATGGGCAGCAACTGGTTGTCAGCTGTTCAGCAGCTAATTACTTTACCAAAAGGACCAAAGAGACCAGGGAAGCTGGCATCACTTTCCAAACGTCAGCATGGAGTAGATGAAGGATTTATTTTTTACTTATAGGTCAACTAAAACTACAAAAAGTTAGTGAACTAGCTAAATTGAATTAGTTACAATTTTTTTAATGTTCGCTATGCTAACTTGGCTCAAAGGTAACGTTTAGTAACATTAATTATAGTTATTAATATTACCCTAACAGTTGACCGTTAAGCAGCTGATTCCATGCCGATCGACTGTAAAATAAACATACAATATGTTAAGGACAAGGAGAAGAATGAAAGACAATTGAAACGAGTCCTTGAGAAGTTATGCTGAAGGAATTAGCCTTTCCAAACAAAAAATTACTATACAAAATAAAACAACCCCTCATTTACAGTTAGCAAAGCTCTTCAACCTCTGCTCTCAGCGTCAAAACAACCCCATACCGGTTAACTGGGAAAAAAACGGCAAAACAGGAAGTGACTGTAATTGTCTGCCTATAATACCCATAATAATGAATCTATTTAGGATTTCTACATAAAAGACATTGGTTAATGTAATATATTAGCCATTCAGAATACCAAAGACAGTTCTTACATATTAAGTTTAGGCAAAGTTGAAAAAATAAAATCATTGTCTGTAATATAAATGCACAATTATGAGATTATATTAATGATTGAAAGCATAATTTGCTCTCTTGGAGCTATAAAAATCAAAATTCTACCAAAAATACAAGGATTATAAAGGACAACATAGGTTAAGTTTAAAACTGGACCCAGGTAAGATGTCGGCCATATGGTTCCATCCTGGAATGGCAAGTCATTAGAACACATCACATCTACTGTTTTATATCTATGATTAACCGTTTCACAACCCCCTACCAAATTAAGTTGTATGAATTTGTTGACTTTGCTGTTTTACACTCTCAGCTCAAGCCTTGCATCTGTGTTGTGTGTCTCTGAAGCATCATTCAGTGCTTCCCAGTGCTTCTGAGCCTGTTCTTTAATTCATGAACTGGCTATTCTGTACTAAAGAGAATTGGATTCTTATAATAAAAAAAGTATACAAGCAAAACAAAAATGCTCTATGTTGCAATAAGGATGAATTATTTTGATGCCAAAGTACTAAGTACTGTATGTCTACATTTGTTGTTGTTCATCTGCAATGTTAATAACACAGTGGGGTCTCTCAGCGGTGGACATAAAACATTCATAATCTGTGACTCAAATGCCAGACGAGAAAGGTGTTGTGTAGCTGAAAATGTGTGTAGATGGAGACGGACTGAGATGTTGCTGTGACTAGAGTGCATTGAGTTCTTGACTCATTTCTGAGCCACTGTGAGTTTCAGGAAAATGTAGTTAAATATGGAAACACCAGTCACTTTGAAATACAATATACAGTTATAAATAGTATTGTGTTATAAGTGGAAAATTGTCTTATTATTGGTTACGTATTGGTTTGCTTTTCCTGATATTCTAAAGCTAAGTTAGACGTATGCAGTGGTGTCTGATATTTGCTGTACTTTCAAATCAATTTAAAAGTAGTACTTAAGTATTGAAAGTAAAAGTGCAAAGTAAATGATGTTGATAAAAAAGGCAAGCAAGTCAGATTCTAACCCTAAAAACGGAGGCTACATTACACGAAAGTCAGCGTCCTGTTGCTCGCACTCGCGTTTATGCTCGCTCTACATAGACATGAACAAGCATCTGTCAAAACAGTGAGGTGACACACATCAGCTAAAAGCACAATTAACTATGGACAATCATGCAATTAATCACGTAAGTATTATTACTTTGTTACATTGCACCACTGGACATATGGGTTTCAAAAGGCAAACTAGCGCGATACAAGTGGGAGGAACAATAACTAGAGGTCGGCTGCTGCCACTAAGTTGACTACAATGTATGTTTAGCCTCCTTGAGCAAAGTACTTTGAACTTTCTGTGCTCCCATCACTGTAGAGGTCTTGCTACTGAAGCCACTGTATTCGATTCTTCTGCGGAAGGTGCTTTTTTTTATTAATGGCCCTGTCCTGACATCTTTTCCATTTCATGTTAGAAAACAAGTTGAAGAGCTTTTAGAGATGAGGCCCTTTTTTCTGAGAATCCCCTTAGTGAATTCACTCAGTTTTGTAACCTCTTACAGACGCATTTGTGTGAGTAAGCCTCCCAAGGGATCCACTGCTACTACAGGATTTACCTCTCTCTCTAGCCGCAGGTTCTTACCCCGTCCCTGGTGAGCAAAATCAGTGGGAGCAGAGCTTCAAAAAAGCTTATTAAAAATCAGACTGAATTTGAGGTCCAAAGGGAAGAAATTGGAATAAAATAAGCTATGGAGATAATTAGTAATCAGCAACCATGATTACTGTTAATCAAAGGGTCATAATAAAGTCCAGGCTCTCGCTAATGAATGTAAGTGTGTTACTCTGGAGACTAAAGGGGTGGCTTTAATGGAGAAGTTTTTATTCCAAATGAAAGGGAAGAGGTCTGAATCAATGAATGACAGTGAGTTTGCATTAGGCCGTCTGATGAAGAGTGAGACATTAGGGTAATTTCTCAGGTTACACAACCACTTCAGCTCTGTCCCATGATGAGAAAATAAAATGTAACAATAATAGAGTTGTTTTCCTAGACAAATAATATTGCTACACCCTTATTGCTTGAAAACATTTTACAGAACCTAATCACTTCGACACCCTCTCTCCATCTTCACGGCTTTATTTGAAAATGTGGAAGGTGGTGTCCAGATAAGTGGATTGATGTTCGTCTTTCTCCTTCCTCCAGGGTACTCCAGCCAGTTTTGTCCGCTACAGAGTGGACCTGGAAAGGTCGCCGTACAGTGGGAGCATCTTTGATGTGGAAGAGGAAACTGGAAGAGTCATCACTAAGGTCAACCTCAATGAGGAGCCCAGTGCTACCTTTGAGGTGAGTGGCGGTGGTTATGGTGACAAGAACTGTGATTATCTGCTGCTGCTTGTAATGTCAGTGTGTTGCTGCCAAGATGAGTGTTATTCTGTTATTAGGTCAGAGACACTAAGTCCAGGAATTGTCCATTTATAGTGAATGTTTATAAAGTTAGATTTGGCAGGAACAGATCTGCTTTTTGAGGGAGCTCTCAGGAACACAAGCTAATCCCCCTTAATAAACACACACATGAACATGAAATCGACAATGCCAATCAACAATTACATCAACAATAGTAATTACAAAGATGTAGCATGTCAGGAGGAGATCGGAGTGATGATGGAAGGAGCAAAGTGATAGTGAGAGGTGTCAGGTTATACTGTCCACGCTGTACACCTGCATAGTTATTATTGGACATTAGTGAAACAATAAGTGAAACTGCTGATGACAATCAACTAATGCACTTCAGTGATCGTCTTAATTTGGATGATTTTAAAAACAACGGTAAATGTTAAAACTTTTTTAAAGGTGCAGTGAGTAGGACCTGGCGGCATTTGGCAGTGAGGTTGCAGATTGCAACCAACTGAAATTTGTCCCGTGTGCCAAGCATGTAGGAGAACTACGGTGAGCAACGTGAAAAAAAAAAAAAAAAAAACTGAAAACATGAATGCCCTATCTAGAGTCAGTGTTTGGTTTGTCCGCTCAGGGCTACTGTAGAAACATGGCGGCCAGCTCCGTGAAGAGGACCCGCTCCGTATGTAGATATAAACAACTCATTCTAAGGTAACAAAAACACAACAATTCTTATTTTCAGGTGATTATACACTAAAGAAAACATACTTATTAATAATTTATTGCATTTCTGCAAATATATCCTTCTAAAGGTTACACACTGTTGGCCACCTGAGGCAAACGCGCCACCAATGGCACACTAACAATACAGTAAGTGTGCAAGAGAATTTTTTTGGAAATGTTGAAGTGCCCTCTCATTCCAAAGAATTCTCTTGCACACTTATTGTTAGCGTGCCATTGGTGGCACGTGTGCCTCAGGTTGCCTACCGCTGGTATTTGGGGAACCAAGGTTTCAAAATGTATTCACATAGGGCTGCTCAGTATTAGTTTGTATTAATTGCAGATATGCACTGATGAAAGAGATTCCCAAACTTGATCCCAATTCATTTCAGAATTGCATTTAGTATCACTGATCATATCAACTATTCGTTCCATACCAATAAGATTCAAGTAAGCATGTTTCTATTGAGAAACTTTTTGGCTTACGCATCGTCCAATTTAACAAACTCATCCTTTTTGCAGCCAAAAAGGCTAAGCCTACTATTTTCCTTGTTTTTTTTTTCCTTAGCTGTGCAGCCTTATACCCTAGCAAGCAAACAATAAGACAGGGAGAGAGATTTATATTCATTATTACTGAAATCGAATGAAACACTTCTGCCCAAAGGGACTGGACTGCAGGACAGCACCACAACATATGAATCAAAGTTTCCACTTGTTCACAACCAGCCAGCAGAGATGAGAGGAGCTTGGATCTATTTATTTTAAGTCTGTAGGGAGCGATACATGCTCTATGAAAGATTTTCAATTATATAATTCTGAATCTGACTGACTGCCGGGTATAATTGATAATAACCTTATTATAATCATAATCATCATTACAATCTCATTCCATATCACAAATACAAGATTATCAGGGTTCTCTGGCACTGCATAGACACTTTCTATTTCTCATAGTTGATATTTAGGGCTCTGCCTTGCATGTTTTAGTGTGCAGTGAAGATCAGCGGGTCAGAAATTGACTTTTTAAAATCGAAAAAACAGTTTTGGGGCATTATTACTGGATTGTCTCAGTGATAATGTAATTGCATCTCTTGGGTCTGTGACCAGTGCTATTGAGTTTTTTTTATCGATTAAACAAATTCCCTCCCAAGTGCTCGCATAAAGATTTTTAGTAACTTAAAGGGATGGTTTGGGTGTTTTGAAGTGGGGTTGTATGAGGTACTTATCATAGTCAGTGTATCACCTACAGTAGATGACAGTCGGCATGCCCCAGGTTGGAGAAACAGACAGGAGCAATGTACTGCTGTGGACTGTCCACCTAAAAATATCAATATGAGATGAAGTGTACGCTATATTTAGAATATTTTCACCATTTACCTTGCTGTCAGATATCTTATATAGTGTATGTTTATGACGGGGAACTGAAGCCGTTATCAATGCTCTTGCCAAGGCAGCCAGACTCCATTAAAAAAAACTGTAATTTTACCTTGCAGAACACAAAAGGGTTGCTGGTCTACCGCTGCCTTGATCGGTTAGTTTGTTTGTGCTATTGTAAACCAGCATCCTCAGTGTTCTGCGAGGTAAAATTACTTTTTTTTAATTCTAAATATAGGGTACTTAAATTGATATTGATTTTTTTAGGTGAACCTTTTTTAGGTGCTAAAAAACTTTTTGCTGCTGGCCCCATCCACAACAGTACATTACTTTGCCTCTGTGCGGTAACTCCTATCTGTTTCTCCAAGCTGGGGGCGTGCTGACCCTCATCTACTGTAGGTAATACATTGACTATGGAGAAGTACCTCATACAACCCCACTTCAAAACATCCAAACTATCCCTTTAAGGTGACTTTACATCGGCATATTTGTAGTTGTGAATAGTGGACCTCGGGATAGTAGGTCCTAATGCAGATGTGCCTCTTACAGCACATTCCCTTGTTGTCTGGCAACCTCTATCCTCTTTATTCTCGTCCCTTTTTTTCCTCCTGTGTTTTTCTTTAAACATTTCTCTGTGTTTATTCTCATTCTGCCTATCTCTCCCTCTCTGCCGCTCCACTCCCCCCTGTTTCCCCCAGGCTCCATTCTCCACAGTCTATGAATGTAGATCAATACATTCACACTCGCTCTCTGGGAGCTTTGCAGGCTGCTCGCCAGATCATATTTTGCCAGTCTGTCTTTATTAGGATTCCAAACATGTCTCAGAAAAATGCCTGGCAACCTCAGAAAGAGAATTATTTGTGTAGGGAGTAGTAGTATGGTAAAAAAAAAAAAAAAGTTATAATAATTGTGTGTGTTGCTTTTGTGTGCTCTCCTGTCCGCTGCAGTTGTTCGTGATAGCCTATGATGATGGGGAGCCGGTGAAGACTAACAGCACGTTGGTGGAGATCACTGTTCTGCAGCCTTCCCGCATCCCAATCTTCACCCAGGAAGAGTACAGGTACGTCTCCTCCTTGACACACTGTTGCTGCAGCTGCCTCTGCCTGTAAATTCACACTTCAAAGAGCAGCTTAGGCTGTAGCGCCAGGCAGGGAGTGAAAAAGGCTGGAGGAAGTGGACAAAGAATCTTAAAAACACCTTGACACACATTTACATGTGGTCACATCTATCTTCCATTCAGCTTCTGTTATACTTTGATTAATATTTAATCACTAGGTGAATAATATATGCTGCCTTGAACTGCCCGAAAATGACTGTGAAGTAACTATTCTTCATACATTTATTATGTTTGTGATAACGATGGCTATCTGCGCATTATTGTGCTCACCCAGTAAAGTTTTGATTCTGCATCTCCGTCTTTATCACGCTGTCTTTTCCGTGCATGACTGATTAATGAGTTTGGAGTATAAATATGCATTAGAGCTTCGGGTTAGATGCCGCAGATCATCTCTGCTGTAAACCACATTTGTTTCTCTCCGAGGGTAAAGCCGAGCTTCTCTCTGAGTTTATTAAGAGTCTTTTTTTTGACAAGATTAAGTGTTTAGACTGTTAAACTGGCAGAGAGGGATGCTGGATGAGGGAACATAATCTATAGTGCTCTCTGAGATGACTGGCTGCTATGCATGCGATATACGGCTGTGCCGGGCCAGGGCTGGGTGGAGTTTGTCTGTACTGATGATGCTGCGACTCAGGAGGAGGCCAAGAAGTCATTTATAATTAAGTATAAAAATTGATTATATCAACACTCCAGCTGAAGCTGCTTTGAAAAATCTTCCATGATGAGAGAGAGTCTATTTTGTTGTGCTGCAGTACTGGAGGTACCTGTCTGCACCGTTCAGGAGATTCTCGCCAGACTGTGAAGGTCTGATGGCAAAGTTGCCTGGCACTATGTAGTCTCTGGGAGCTTAAAGCAAAGCTCGTTTTAAGTGGATTGTTTTACTAACTTGCATGTCAGTCAAAGTAGGGAGTCTTGGCAGACTATCTCCTGTAACAGAATTTGATATACCTTTATGCATAAGAGACAGGGAATGTAAGTCCTGCCCAACCTGTCAACACATGAAGTGAGGTCTTTGTGTGTCTTTGTTTGTGCACTGGTATGCCTTTCTGCCTATCTCACTTGTTTTTTGTGAATGTGTGCCTCGATTCGACTGTTATCAGGCCGTTAAAGAGGCGTTATCAGTCGCTATAAGCACCATAGATGTGGGTCATTAGGGGCATACTATGCCCACTACGTTGTAAAAGTGAAAGTGAAACTTAAAAGCAACACATTCTAACATGTTGTAAAACTGAATGAAACGTCACGTTTTGAACACAAACAAAAAGCCTTCTTTAGATTTGGGACACAAAAATAAAACTTTAGGTTTAGGCAACAAAAATACAACTTCTTTAGGTTTAGGCAATAAAACTACAACTTCTTTAGATTTACGCAACAAAAATACAACTTCTTTAGGTTTAGGCAAAAAAAAAACACTTGGTAAAGTTTAAGGAAAAACATGTTTTGGGTTAAAATAACTATGAACACAAAGACAACAACACATTGTTGGTTTAACACAGGATGCGAACTCCGGCCTTCTGGGTGATTACCCTGTGTTTTGTGTCCCATCCATCGTCCCTGACTTCCATCTCTCATGGAGTTTCACACTGTCTAAACTACAGCGCCTGACTTTTGCCTCTGCCCTTTTCATAATTACTAAGGTCGCTAGAGGTCACTGTTGTCTTCTTTAATACCTTCTTTTGGTGATCTACCATGTGAATAGATGATAAAACATGCTAGTGGGTGTAGTGGGCCCCGATTAATCGACATCTATGTTGCTTATAGCACTGATAATGCCTATTTAATAGCCTGATAACAGTCTAATCAGTTGGCCTGTATGTGTGGGTACTTGTGTTTTTCCTAATACAGATGAGTGTGTGCATTGCATACATCCTTTGTAATCCAGCACTTTGAGTGTGCTCTCACGTTCTCCCGTTGCTCAGCTTTATTCAGTGATTGATACACCGGCACAGCAGCATAGCCGTTGAAAGGCCATTGATTAACGCTTTGAATGAGTGCTCTGTGTGACACGCACACACACACGCAGACACACACAAAGAGGGTCGGGACTATAGGCGCAGACCTCTGTAGGGTGTCACATTGACAGTGCTAGCCACACGCAGTGGCAGGCCTGCTGTAAATTGTGAGACATGAAAGCATTAAGCAGGTGTCTCTCCTGCTGGACAAGGCTCTCTCCAGCGGAGAGCATCCAATCTGCTCGCTCTGTGATGAGTTGTCTCCTCATTCCTCGCCTCTCTATCTCTCCCCATCGTCCTCTCCCTGAGGAACCTTCTGAACACAAATCACTCTCTAAACGTCCACAGAAGATCTCGTCTGTCTCTGTAAAGGCAGTTAGTTATGGCGGCAATCAGGTAAGCTATGCCTACAGCTCCAGAGCACACAATTAAAACAACTCTGCAGGGCTTTGGCTGACTTAATGATTTCTGCTCCTGCTTTATGGTTGGTCCCCTCCATCTGTCAGAGGGAAATGAGGGGCTCCTCGTCATTGTTGGCTAAAACGAATGGCTGGTACCGTAGTTGCTACAGTAGCAGCATGATGCCACTTGTTTTTCTAAAGGTTTGAGCAAAACACCTCTTGTTGTTTCTGCAGAAATACAAATGATGTATTTACAATTTTACAACCACTCCGAAGTTATTCCAATGGGTCTGCGTTGGCGACAGCCGTAGCCAGAGGCTTTATGTTTTCAGGTTGTCCGTCTGTCCGTTCGGTCCATTTTTGTGAACGCAATATTCAATTCAAATCATAACAGAAGTTATCTCGAGGAACACCTGGAGGGAATTTCTTCAAATTTGGCACAAATGTGCACTTGGACTCAAGGATGAACTGATTAGAATTTGGTGGTCAAAGGTCACTGTGACCTCACAAAACACATTTTTGGCCATAGCTCACAAATTCATGCTAATTATGACAACTTCACACACATGTCTAACAGGATAAAATGGTGAAGTGATGACATTTTGGACATGTAAACTGCAGCTCGAATTGTTAGCGGAAACATACAACCGCAGGGCGCTAATTCTATTTAAATCTGTATTAAAGGTACAATGTGTAGGATTTGGCAACATCTAGTGGTGTGGTTGCAGATTGCAACCAACTGAGTACCCCTCCACTCACTCCTCTCTTTCCAAGACTGTGGTAACTTGAGCCACCGAGTTCAAAACCATGGTAACGCCGTTTGCCTCGCTCAGAAGCCATCTTTACAGTACAACTTCAGGAGCAACGGAACCAGAGTGTGACTGGCGGTACCACGGATTTGCACTCGGCTCAAATTGCCTCAGAACCTACTTCACAAGCTCGTCGGAGAACTACAATGGCCTTCAGGTTACATAAAAACATGAAAGGCTCTCTCTAGAGCCAGTGTTTGGTTTGTCCGTTCTTGGCAACTGTAGAAACATGGCGGACTCCGTGAAGAGGACCTGCAATGTAGATATAAAGGGCTCAGTTTGTATGTGAAAAGCAAGTGACTCAGTTTTATGTGAAAAGGTTACTTGTAGTGCTGAACCTACAGATAATTGTCACCCAACTCTGCAGCTTTACACAGCTTTCAGCCTCTTCGCTCACTGTTTTAGTTCTCTGGACCACAAATAGACTGTATGAGTCTAACCGCCCTTATAAACCACCCATATAATACTGCAGTATAATACTGACATGAATGCTATCTGCCCAGTATGAAGCGAACTCTACGAGTGGATATTGAACTTACATTCATCAAGTGGCCAGAAATGAGCCCAATGAAATGGCCATGTTGGTCTGTATCTACTGAGTGTATACTTTATGTGCTAATATATTAGCTCTAACACTTTGATAAGCCAACAGTATTTTATGGCTACCATTGGGGGTTCTTTGAGTTTCTCTGAAAGTCTTTCTGCACCTATAGCCCTACACAATTCTGTATTCTTTGTCTGTATCGAAAGAGATTTAGATTTTCAGTTTTAACTGTAATCATCATCATATTTCTTTATTCTCATTGATTTTGTTATTGTTTAAGCTTTTTCTTTTACCCTGTTACATTTCTATCTCTCAGAAACACAGTAGATATCTGATATCAATTGCTTGACACCCACATTCCTCAGCCCCTATCTCCAAAATCTGAAATTGTCAAATAACGCTTTTAACACACTAAATTTAGCTTTCTTAAACATCAGTTGTGTGGCAGGCATTTTGAATGAATGATTTAATAAGCACTGTCTTGATTTTATGTTTTTAACTGAAGCTTGGCCGACCAAGATAACTGACAGAAACAACGGTTCTTATTGAGTCAACTCCTCCCAACTTCAGTTTCATGAGCGACCTTTCAGATGGTCTGGTACGGGTCTTCCTACTGTCCCCAAAGTCAAAACTAAACACGGAAGAGCAGCATTCAATTGTTATACACCACATATCTGGAATAAATACCCAGAAAAACTTGACATCTGCTTCAACTCTCAGTTCTTTTAAACTAGGGCTTAAAATTGTTCTGTTTGTCAATGAATTTTATTACATTAAACTACGGACGATTTATTCATATACTGTCATTTTTATTCCACTGTTTGATTTGTCTTATTCAATTTTAGCTTATTTGTTTCCTGTATTCTTGTATTTTGCATTACTCTTTTGGATATTATATTTATGTGTCTTTTTCTATTGCCATGTCTTTCTTTTATATCTTTTCCTAAAGGTGCTTCATATACAATATCCAGAGCATTAATATAGCAGCAAACAACCATTTGCTAAAGATATAGAGGAATGATGTCTACCTGAGCAGAGAAGGAAGTAACACTTCCTCTGTGTGTGTTGTAATCCGAGCTTCTCTGTGCTTTGTTGACATAGCCGGGCCGGCAGTGCATGCTTTTAGTGCATTTTCGTGCATGTGAGCATGCCCCAATGGCTAGCACACAGCCGCCGCTCTGCATTGCGCTCATACACTGGTTACAGAAGCGTAGCACCCACCCTCCGGTTCCCCCCAGGTTAACACTGTTGGCTCTTTCAGCAGTGTTGCTGTTGTTTTCACTGTTAGCAAAGTTAAAGCTGCCGGCTCAGCTGTCGCCATGTTGAGAGCCGTGCACAGGCAATACAAATGGTCTTGCATTTAGCACCTCTAATGTCTTCCTGTCTTAAAGCACTTGGCTTTGCGTTGTTGTTGAAAATTGCTTTTCAAGTAAACTTGCCTTGTCTTGCCTGCTCAGAGTTAGTCGTTTAATGTCATTATTTGATGTAGCCAGGGGAGAAATTACCTTTAATTATTACCTGTTAATGGAAGTAAAGCAGGACTATGATCATAACATAGATGTATGAATCACAATTATGATTAATCATACATCCCTACCAACTACTAGTCAAAAATCACTTAAACTCCTTTTCACTATTTGTGTTATTATCTAATGGCTTTTATAATGGCTTTTTTATATTTCATATTGAATATGTGAAGGGGGCGGGGGATGTGGAGCCCTATCATTAAGCTACTGTGAGTGGCTCATTTGCATGGAATTCACGGACACAACCCTTTGGGGTAGTCTTTAGCACTGGGCACATGGGAAGGGAATGAATATGTATTTTTCCCCTGTGTGAGATGAGGAGGGGTAAGCTGCTATCCACTATGGTCCAACTCTGTGAATTCCCTCCTCTCATACTGAGGCTATTCTCTGGCCCGATGTTGCAAACCTGTGGTCTGAGCAGTTTTCCGTGCTGCTTATCTCCCCCGCAGCACTTCCTCTTCCAAATCTACTCCAAATCACATGAGACTTTTGCCTCACCGCTCCTGAGTATGTCATTTTGCTCTCCTCCTCATTTCACCCCCACAAGCCCCCCCATCCCCAGAGTTTTCCCTCTCAGCTTATATCTCTCTCTGTCAGTTTCTTTCACACGTTGTCGGCCTTTTTCTTCTCTCCTCACTGTACAGTCGGTAGCCCTTCATTTTCTCCTGAGCGAGTGGGTGAATTTCTTTCTGTGTGGGTATATGTGATTCTGTGCTCACACTTGAATTTGTGCATTTTTCCTCGTAAAGTTATCACTCGATTGGCTTACATTTTGAGACCAACTGACATTTAACCACATGCAACTGGAGATTTGTGTCCATATTAATATTAGGGCTGTCAAAGTTAACGCGATAATAATGCGTTAACGCAAATTTGTTTGAACGCCACTAATTTCTTTAACGCATTAAAGCAACTTGCAACTTTTAGGTTGTAGCGGGCTCAGTTTTAAAACTAGAGTGGAGATACTGGCTTCATATGAAACTAGAAAACCTAAGGAATCCATTGGTACCGACCATATAATACTAGGCGAGGCTAAATAACTCTCCAAACATATGCTAAATTTTGGTGAGGAAAAACTGGCATGGCCATTTTCAAAGGGGTCCCTTGACCTCTGACCTCAAGATATGTGAATGAAAATGGGTTCTATGGGTACCCACGAGTCTCCCCTTTACAGACATGCCCACTTTATGATAATCACATGCCATTTGGGGCAAATCATAGTCAAATCATTTGTCTGCTGTTTGTCTCACACTGCTTCCCGTCTATATTGTTAAGCATCTTTGAGTTCCTGAAAAGCGCTATATAAGGCAAATGTATTATTATTAAGTCAGCACACTGACACACTGACAGCTGTTGTTGAATGTTGAGCTTCAGTTTGCCATTTTATGATTTGAACATATATTTTTTATGCTGACTGAGTACCTGTGAGGGTTTCTGGACAATATTTGTCATGCTTTTGTGTTGTTAATAGATTTCCAGTAATAGATATATACATACATTTGCATAAAGCAGGCATATTTGTCCACTCCCATGTTGATAAGAGTATTAATTAATTGACAAATCTCCATTTAAGGTACATTTTGAACTGAAAAAATGTCAGATTAATTTGCGATTAATTGCGATTAACTATGGACAATCACTCAATTAATCACAATTAAATATTTTAATCGATCCAAAGCCCTAATTACAGTACATCTATGTTTTTTTTTTAAATATAGCATATATCATAAGAGGTAGGTGTTTGTAGGCTGCCTCCGTAACATATTTCAAAAGCAGGATATAATTTGGGAGTGAAATGTCACGCCATTGTTTAGTTCACTGTAGTCGCAGACAGCAGATGTTGTGCCATACCTGTCGCATTAATATGCAGTATGTCAAAGTGAGAAGAGTGCCACGCAGCTCATTATTGAGCGATGCTCTTAGTTATACTGTTAGCATAGTAAACAGTGTCAACATTGAGTATTACTACAATCAACAACATGCTGTCACTACATACTTGCCGCCCCACTTATTGCACAATTAGTGACGGTATGCCATAATGACTGTTTAGGCATATAGTTTGCTCCTCCATGGTTACATCCACAAGCACATAAATAGAACGTTTCCTTGGTTGCAGCCTGCACTCTTAAAGGTGCATTTTGTATGTAATAGAGAGTTTTCTCAAGCTTGAGACATAGATTTTTCCCATTTCTCCCATTTCTTAGACAGCATTACTCTGGCCATTAATGTGAATGTCAGTGGTAATAGCTCAAACTGTGTAATGTTATACAGCCCGTCTCTTTCCTGCAGTTTTGTTGATGTTTACAGGCCATGGAGACTGCCTGTGTAAATTGTCTGCGGATGCCTGACCACAGTGTGACCGTTGATTTAATGTTCTCAGCAGTCTCACTCACAAATGGCTGCACAGTACCTGGAGTAGACATATCCTGTAGCTTGAAATACCAGCCACACTGGACTTCACAACCATTAGGCACTAATGAAAAAGCAATAAATTGCTCAGCAAATTAAAGAAAAAAAAAAAAAACATTGCTGCTCATTTTAGAAGAATTAAAGCCGTTTCACACCAAGCATGGATTCTTGTCTGAAAAATGTGCATGGGTATTTATAAAAACTGATTTTGTGGGTTCTTGTGAATGCTTGCACACCCCTGCGGAACACCTCAACACCCAATAATGTACAATAAACACTACTACCTCAACAACCAAATTAAGGACAATATATGGCTTGAGATCACCCAGCAGCTGTGATACAATGAAGATGGAAATGTAGCTGATATGCACTTGCTAACATTATATGTTGGCTACAGTTACAGCTATAGTTAGCATCACATTTGGGGTTTGATTAGTTTTGTATCGTGTAGTTAATGTTAGCCCCGTAGACATTCTCTGTCTGGATAGGTTTTTATTGTTTGAATTGGACACGGGCACTATTTAGGAGGAAACTCACTGCGAAAATGGAACACGGCAACACGGATAATTTGCACCGGACCTGGTGTGCGTAGTTGCCGATGCAGAAAATGTACATGCAGCTTTTACGCATTCCCGCACCACATTTTCTCATTGCACTGGTGAGAAATGGCTTCTAAAAGGAAGACGACTACTCAACTCATGTCCCCTCCATCAACTCTTCCTGACATCTGGAGGAAAATAGCATTTATCATTTTTAGAGAAAACAAATCCATCCATATATCATTTCCAATTCAGACAAGGCTGTAATTCTCACATAATTAGGCAGATGACATGCTTTCATAGCATACAGCTCTTTTATTGGCAGCCTTCTCTCACTGCCAGACGTGTTTACAAGTCATGGAGGTGCTCGCAGCCTACTCATATCCGCTCATTGCCAGGCATTTAAAGGGTTAGCTGTAAACCCTACAGTGTGCTCTCCCACACACTCGTCGTCATGCCTCACTGCAAATATTAAAAAAGCAACCTCAGCCCTCTCTATTTCTTTCTATTCATCCATCCATCTATCATTCCATCCTTCCTTCCTCTGAATCACAGCTATAAGGTGTGGAGAGCTTTCATACTTTTGAAGGGCATGATTGATTTTCAGCCGTAGGTTTGAATCTGCTGCCCTGAGTCTTGAACCTCTAAGCATCGACAGCACACTGACCTTTCACTTGTCTCTGCTAAGTAGGCAGGCATCACTTGGCTGTCGAAAAGCCGGCAAGTCACACTCGTTGCACACATTCCACATATCCGCTAAAGGTCGGTGCTGAATGCCAGGGAAGAAAAGCAGTGTGACCTATTATTAAAGGCTAAATTTCCAGATAATTGTCAGTAACTATAAACAGTATGTACAGATGCAAACTATCTAATCCAGTGCATGCTGCTGAATAATTATGTTGTTTGCATTTGGATTTCTGAAGGGTTTCAAGAGCTATTTCCAGCTAGAAGGGTCAGCAGTTGCATTATCCGATATTACTGAGAGTGATGGTGAAGCAGGACATTATTGCATGAGCTGTTGTGTAAGCTTTGGTACAAATGAAAGTACTCCTCTTACATCTGACGTGCCCGCTTTCACAGGTGCTTAATTTTTGTGACATGCAAGTTATTTTGCCTCTATAATTTCCATAATTTTAACAGAACAATGGATGATAAGCAACACAACAGAGGAACTGTGAGGGACAAGTGCAATTTAAGGGTTTTATTTACACAAATTTCAATGTCTATGACATAACAAACACAGCAGTTTACTCAAACACATTAACAGTTAACGTGGCAACATCACGCAGCTCTCTCTATCCTCGTATGAAATGAGATCCAAATCAGAAATTGAGCTTCAGGCATGACTAATGAACAAACTGAGAGACAAAAGGGGAACATTTATACCTGTCTGGCCAGACCCTGAACACAAAAGAGGGGATGAGGGAACTTACTAAGCTAAAGTAAAGGGATCATTTTAACAATAACTTTAAATAGGTTTTCAGTTTAACCAATATTACTTTGCTCTGTGTGATTTAGGAACATAATTCATATTTGATATGACAAATATGAAGTTATGACTTAAGAGCTCTTTTGTACTTATAAATGACTACTATGAACATTACCTAATGACCAAGTACAGGTAAAGTTAAACATTCTATGCACCTAATGCCACATTCATGTCATATCAGAGTTATTGTAATTACAAGTTTCCAACTTGTAAATGGCATTCACGTCTACATCTATAATTACATAATTACGGCAGAGAAGCTCAGATTTTTCTGAAAGCTGCGATATAGCTGATTTGGCACTTAACACTAGGACCGCCATAGCCCACGCCATTTAACATTGTGCTTCCAAAATTGTAATTTAAGCGTCATTGTTTATCATATGTTTCGCTCCTGCCCTGAATTTTCCTAAATGCCTATTCTGCACATGCTTGTATTGTCATATTGATCGAATAACATTTAGAAAACCAAATAGATGGGTTTTTGGTGTTCTTTTTTTATGACAAAAGCCCCATTTAGTCGCCAGGAGTAACGCTGATTAACGTTGATCCCCTCATCCGGTAGCCTAATCGATGTATTTGCATAATCGCCATATATGCGCACTGAGACAATGAATGGGACATAGAAACTAATTTGCTTTCCATTATTCACCCACATGCACTTATAATCACACTGATATAGACCTGTAGACCCACAGTATTCATCACATCACATGTGCAAAATATCAGAAATGAAAGCAAAAATAATCACACAATTTGTCTAACTTTTTAGGTTGTTTCCTGTGTGTGCGCATATATAATTAGGATTTTAACATTGACATTTGAATTATTATTATTAATAACTTACAGAAACATTGCGTGCAGTCTATGAGCAACGCGCCGCTCGGTCCTCTCTCTGTAATTGTCCCAGTTTTCACAACATGTTTTTATCTAATGAAATATTCTGCTTTAATCCATATTTGTTGGCTTTTAGCCTTTCAAAAACAACATTTTGTTCCAAGTTCTACAATACTGTTGCTTCACCATGGACTATTACTGAATCGGGTGGCAGCATAAAAATATTTCTTTTCATAGATATCATATGAAAATAGCACAATTTACACTGCTAAGAGTATAGCAGTTGCATGTAGGTTCTAACTGGAAGTTATCTGACTGTATGATGTTTGGGGGCTGCTCATCGTCTGATGTCATAGCTGCGCTATGGAAACATAGCGGCACAGCTTGAGTCATCCCACAGCGCTGAAGAGGTGGAGACTGATGAGGCGTAAATGGCCCATCAGCGCAAACAAAAGGATACAGACGCTTTTTGGCGTGGGATTTGAAGAAATTAGTACCCCTAAAGAGCCAGACGGTTCTCGTGTTAATAATACAGAAGTGCCTAAAAATCCGCCAGAGACCGCCGTTCAATGTAATTAAACCAAAATGTAATGGATATTGTGTTATATTGTCACAGTATAGTATCCTCATGTGACCTTCTCTGTAATCATACATCTTCCTTGAGGACATGAATGCCCACACATTGTTAAAATTGGACTCTTTCCCATTTCTGGCATTCCTCCCATAATAAGTGAGGATGGCATAAGAGACTGGGCCCCTACTGGAAACAGTCAAAAATGGTTTCTGTAATTTGTGGTGGCCCGTCCAACACACAGTTTCGGTTACTGATATTTCCTGCAGCATTCTGCTAGTTAGAGAGGTGTTTCTGTGGGTCAGGCCTCCAGGTGTTGGTGTGGTGGAATAGATCATTTGGGCAGGAGCAGTAATTTAACAGTAAAACATGCACGATGGCATCAGTATCTACATGGCACAGTGGAATATCACATTGCAAGCCTCAATGGCTGGGCCAGTTTGGACAACACACTCATCCCCCAGCGTCCAAAAATTCACCGTCCAGGTCCCCTCTTGTGTGCTAAATGACCCAGTGGAAGATATGTGAAGTGATGTCCTGTGGGCTGACATGGTTAAGCTGGCACGGAGAGGCACCACTGCCTGGCTGCACAGTAAATGTTGTTTCTCCAGCTTTGCTAATGTTTTCCATCTTGCCCTCAAGAAGATATTTTTGATTGAAGTCCCCTTTCTTTCTTGTGGAACTCAGAAAAATGGCTCAGTGTGAAAACAAAAGAAACTCTGGGTCTGGTGTGGCAAGATAAGTGATCAGAGGAATAGCTCAGGGAGGAACATGATCAGACGAGGGGTTGTAAACATTTCTTGTTTTATAGAACACGGTGGTTTAATGTGAATACTTGCTGAAGCATCGCTTCGTGTCAGAGGTGTTGGGTTTCTGAGATGTTTGTAAGCACCAGAGCAATTTCTTTTTTTTTTGCAAAATCCTCTTAGCAAGTGTGAGTCAGCAGCTCATAAAGGTTGTGCGCTAATATCTGCTAGTGTTGAATTTGGTTTACAACTGAGAGAGCATATGCTGGAGGAGGTGATGAATTGTTCATTTGTACACAATTTTAGGAATTTGGAGAAAGCCTCGATTGGTATAGATATAACGTATAATAATAGTTTTGACTTGAAGCTAGGGATAATGTTGTGTTTGAAAGCTGCAGGGCTATCATATTTAGCATAAGCTGTGCAGTGCTGGGAAGCTGGAAGGACAAATTTACACTTAATGCTTAACAAAAATTCCACTTTTAGATGAGCATTTGCTGCAGAATCATTTTAAAATCCTCCTTTATTAGCAGGGCCATTGCCTTGTCTTGGTGTCTCAACAATTATGAAATATCTTAAAATACATTGCCAGTTAAAATTGATATATAAACTAGAAAATTTCGCAAGAAATTTTGAACAGTGTGCCTGGTGCCTGGGGGGGTGCTGGGGGGGGGGGTTGAGGACCATTGTGAGGTTATAAGAAGGTGGATGATAGGCCCAATGAAGTCCAAAGTCTAGTGACCCGTTTAAACATTTAATCATTTGTCGGCAAAAACCGTCAGAGGAATAGTAAGACTAAACATTCCGGAATTGTAACGTAACACGTTCTGAATTCCAAACTGAACATTCCGGAATTGTAAATCCCAACTGAACATTCCGGAATTGTAATATAACACGTTCTAAATTCCAAACTAAACATTCCGGAATTGTAACATAACACGTTCTAAAACCTAAACTGAACATTCCAGAATTTTAATGTAACACATTCTAAAACCTGAACTGAACATTCCGGAATTGTAATTCCGCAACACATTCTAAAATCCGAACTAAACATTCCGGAATTGTAATGTAACACGTTAGTAATGCCAAACTGAACATTCCGGAACTGTAAATCCCTACTGGACATTCCGGAATTGTAATGTAACACGTTCTAAATTCCAAACTGAACATTCCGGAATTGTAAATCCCAACTGAACATTCCGGAATTGTAATGTAACACATTCTAAATTCCAAACTGAACATTCCGGAATTGTAATGTAACACATTCTAAATTCCAAAATTAACATTCCGGAATTGTAATTCCGTAACACGTTCTAAAATCCGAACTTAACATTCCAGAATTGTAACGTAAAATGTTCTAAATCCTGAACTGAACATTCCAGAATTATATGTAACACATTCTAAAGTCTGAAATTTACATTCCGGAATCGTAATTCCGTAACACGTTCTAAAATCCGAACTGAACATTCTGGAATTGTAATGTAACACGTTAGTAATGCCAAACTGAACATTCCGGAATTGTAAATCCCTACTGGACATTCCGGAATTGTAATCTAACACATTCTAAATTCCAAACTGAACATTCTGGAATTGTAATGAAACACATTCTAAATTCCAAACTGAACATTCCAGAATTATATGTAACACATTCTAAAGTCTGAAATTTACATTCTGGAATCGTAATTCCGAAACACGTTCTAAAATCCGAACTAAACATTCCGGAATTGTAACGCAACACGTTTTAAATCCCAAACTGAACCTTCCGGAATTGTAAATCCCAACTGAACGTTCCGGAATTGTAATGTAAGACATTCTAAATTCCAAACTGAACATTCCGGAATTGTAATGTAACACGTTCTAAAATCCAATCTGAACATTCCGGAATTGTAACTAAAAATGTTTTAAATCCCAAACTGAACCTTCAGGAATTGTAAATCCCAACTGAACGTTCCGGAATTGTAATGTAACACATTCTAAAATCCAAACTAAACATTCCGGAATTGTAATGTAACACGTTCTAAAATCCAATCTGAACATTCCGGAATCTTAGCATAACACATTTTAAAACCTGAACTGAACATTACAGAATTTTAACGTAACAAATTCTAAAATCTGCTGTTGTTGCTGTTAACGTAACACGTTCTAAAATCCAATCTGAACATTCCGGAATCTTAGCATAACACATTTTAAAACCTGAACTGAACATTCCGGAATGTTAACATAACACATTCTAAAACCCGAAATCAACATTTTGGAATGGTGACATAACACATTCTAAAATCTGAACTAAACATTCTGGAATGTTAACATAACACATTCTTAAGTCTGGACTTTGCATTCCAGAATTGTAATTCTGTAATACCTTCTGAAATCCGAACTAAACCTTCCGGAATTGAAACGTAACACGTTCAAAAATCCTGAACTAATCATTCCGGAATTGTTACGTAACACGTTCTAAATTCAAAACTGAACATTCCGGAATTGCAAATCCCAACTGAACATTCCGGAAATGTAATTCCGTAACACGTTCTGAAACCCGAACTAAACATTTGAAATGTTAACATAACACTTTCTAAAATCCAAACTGAACATTCTGGAATTGAATTGTAACATGATCTAAAACCTGAACTGAACATTCCAGAATTTCAAGGTTACACATTCTAAAGTCTGAACTGAAACTTCTGGAATTGTAAATCCCAACTGAACATTCCGGAATTGTAAATCCCAACTGAACATTCCGGAATTGTAATGTAACAAGTTCTAAAATCTGAAATTAACATTCCGGAATTGAATGGTGAGGGCTATTTTCCAAGGGGTCCCTCACCTTTGTCCTCCAGATAAATGAATGAAAATGGGTGCTATGGGTACCCACAAGTCTCCCCTTTACAGACATGTCCACTTTAGAATAATCACATGCAGTTTGGGTCAAGTCATAGTTAAGTCAGCACAATAACACACTGACAGCTGTTGTTGCTGTTAACGTAACACGTTCTAAAATATGGACTGAACATTCCGGAATGTTGTTAACATAACACATTCTTAAGTCTGAACTTTACATTCCGGAATTGTAATTCCGTGATACGTTCTGAAATCCGAACTAAACCTTCTGGAATTGTAACGTAACGCGTTCTAAAATCCGAACTAAACATTCCGGAATTGTAACGTAACACGTTCTAAAATCCTGAACTAATCATTCCGGAATTGTGACGTAACACGTTCTAAATTCAAAACTGAACATTCCGGAATTGCAAATCCCAACTGAACATTCCGGAAATGTAATTCCGTAATACGTTCTGAAACCCGAACTAAACATTCGAAATGTTAACATAACACGTTCTAAAATCCAAACTGAACGTTCCGGAATTGTAATGTAACACGTTCTAAATTCCAAACTGAACATTCCGGAAATGTAATTCCGTAACACGTTCTGAAACCCGAACTAAACATTCCGAAATGTTAACATAACACGTTCTAAAATCCCAACTGAACATTCCGGAATTGTAAAGTAACATGTTCTAAATTCCAATCTGAACATTACGGAATTGTAAATCCAATCTGAACATTCCAGAATCTTAACGTAGCACATTCTAAAACCTGAACTGAACATTCCAGAATTTGAACGTAACAAATTCTAAAATCTGAACTTAACATTCCGGAACTGAATGGTGAGGGCCATTTTCCAAGGGGTCCCTCACCTTTGTCCTCCAGATAAATGAATGAAAATGGGTGCTATGGAGACATCATATGGCATCATATAAAACTAGAAAGCCCAAGGGATCCATTTGTACGAACCATGTATATACTGTATATACATACTAGCTTGTCGCGAAGGAGGTTAAATAACGTTCCAAACATAGGCAAAATTTTGGCGCGGAAAACTGTCGCGGTCATTTTTAAAGGGATCCCTTGACCTCTGACCTCAAGATATGTGAATAAAAATGGGTTCTATGGGTACCCACAAGTCTCCCCCTTACAAACATGCCCACTTTATGATAATCACATGCAGTTTGGGGCAAGTCATAGTCAAGTCAGCACACTAACACACTGACAGCTGTTGTTCCTGTAACGTAACACGTTCTAAAATCTGAACTGAACATTCCGGAATGTTAAAATAACACATTTTAGAACCCGAAATAAACATTTTTGAATAGTGACATAACATATTCTAAAATCTGAAGTGAACATTCCGGAATGTTAATATAACACATTCTAGAGACTGAACTTTACATTCCGGAATTGTAATTCCGTAACACGTTCTGAAATCAGAACTAAACTTTCCGGGATTGTAATTCTGTAACACGTTCTGAAATCCAAACTGAACATTCTGGAATTTTAAATCCCAACTGAACATTCCAGAATTGTAATTCCGTAACACATTCTAAAATATGAACTGAACATTCCGGAATTGAAATGTAACACGTTCTAAAACCTGAACTTAACATTCCAGAACTTTAATGTAACACATTCTAAAATCTGAAATTTACATTGCGGAATTGTAATTCCGTAACACATTCTAAAATCCGAAATAAACATTACGGAATTGTAATTCCGTAACACGTTCTAAAATCCAAACTAATCATTCCGGAATTGTTACGTAATGAGTTCTAAATCCCAACTGAACATTCCGGAATTGTAATGTAACACATTCTAAATTCCAAACTGAACATTCTGGAATCTTAACATAACACATTCTAAAACCTCAACTGAACATTCCATAACTTTAACGTAACAAATTCTAAAATCTGAACTTAACATTCCGGAATGGAATGGTGATGGCCATTTTCAAAGGGGTCCCTTGATCTCTGATCTCCAGATAAATGAATGAAAATGGGTGCTATGGGTACCCGCGAGTCTCCCTTTTACAGACATGTCCACTTTATAATTATCACATGCAGTTTGGGGCAAGTCATAGTCAAGTCAGCACACTAACACACTGACAGCTATTGTTGCTGTTAGCGTAACACATTCTAAAATCTGAA
The DNA here is from genome assembly GCA_916700815.1 of Helicolenus hilgendorfi. Taxonomy (NCBI): domain Eukaryota; kingdom Metazoa; phylum Chordata; class Actinopteri; order Perciformes; family Sebastidae; genus Helicolenus; species Helicolenus hilgendorfi. Next base: position 28,057 of record CAKALG010046337.1, read on the forward strand.
CTGAACATTGCGGAATGTTAACATGACACATTTTAAAACCCAAACTAATCATTCTGGAATTGTAGCGTAAAACTATTTCAAATCTGAACTGAACATTCCAGAATGTTAATGCAACACATTCTGAAATCTGGAATTTACATTCCGGAATTTTAATTCCGTAACACGTTCTGAAATCCTAACTAATCATTCCTGAATTGTAAATCCCATCTGAACATTCCGGAATTGTAACATAACATTTTATAAAATCTGAACTTAACATTCCGGAATTGTAATTAAATACATTCTCAAATCTGAACTAAACATATAGGAATTGTAACGTAACACGTTTTTAATTCCAAACTGAGCATTCCGGAATTGTAATCTTACACGTTCTAAATTCCAACTGAACATTCCGGAATTGTAATGTTACACGTTCTAAAATCCAATCTGAACATTCCGGAATTTTAACGTAACATATTCAAAAATCTGAACTGAACATTCCAGAATTTTAATGTAAAACATTCTAAAATCTGAAATTTACATTCAGGAATTGTAAATCCGTAACACGTTCTGAAATCCGAACTAAACATTCCAGAATTGTAATTCCGTAACACATTCTAAAATATGAACTGAACATTCCGGAATTGAAATGTAAGACGTTCTAAAACCTGAACTGGACATTCCAGAATTTTAACGGAACACATTCTAAAGTCTGAACTTTACATTCCGGAATTGAAATTCCGTAATACATTCTGAAATCTGAACTATTCATTCCAGAATTGTAAATCCCATCTGAACATTCCAGAATTTTAATGTAACACATTCTAAATTCCAAACTGAACATTCTGGAATTGTAATTCCGCAACACGTTCTAAAATCCGAACTAAACATTACGGAATTGTAACGTAACACGTTCTAACATCCGAACTAACCATTCCGGAATTGTAACGTAACACATTCTAAAATCCAAACTGAACATTCCGAAATTGTAATGTAACAGGTTCTAAAATCCAAACTGAACATTCCAGAATTGAATTGTAAAATGTTCTTAACACGTTCTGAATATTCCGGAATTGTAAAGTAACATGTTCTAAAATCTGAATTTAACATTCCGGAATTGTAATTCCGTAACACATTATGAAATCCGAACTAAACATTCCGGTATGTTAACATAACACATTCTAAAATCGAAACTGAATATTCCGGAATTGTAATTCCGTAACAAATTCTAAAATCTGAACTGAATATTCCGTAATGTTAACATAACACATTCTAAAATCAAAACTGAACATTCCGGAATTGTAACGCAAGAAATTTTGACCAGAGTGGCTGGTGCTGGGGGGGGGTCTGAGGACCACATTTAGGTTATAAGAAGGGTGATGATAGGCCCAATAAAGTCCCAAGTCTCGTGACCCGTTTAAAGACAAGTGTTTTTGAGCTCTCTTCACGTCAATTTGCCACTCATTTCTATGGAGCAAAGAAATCGCGCTTTCGCGCAATTTTCTCGGAGACCGCTATGCAAATCTCTTAGAGAGGTCATAGCACACCATTCCCGATCATTCCACACATTTTGATGTACTTTTTTTTTACAGGTGTTGGCAAAGCTGCGGGAAGAGTAGCGCGACAAAAACCGTAAGAAGAGGAATAGTAAGACTTCACTAGAAAATTTCACAAGAAATTTTGACCAGTGTGCCTGGTGCTGGGGGGGGGGGGTCTG